>JAQIWE010002365.1:0-13382 GCA_034698565.1 Campodea plusiochaeta | reverse complement strand
GATTATTCTTATTCTACACAAAAGATAACTATAATACTACGTAAAGAAGATAAAACGAAACTCTACTGTGCATGCCACGACCCGTGCCTACATTTGAGAGTTTTGAAGCCTTGTTTAGTAGTCACCAAGCGGTCACAGCCCGAACCTATTCACAATCAAACATTTATTACACGTATTTCAAGCGGAATTTCTACTTCTAACTTCCTGGTAAATATTTACCTACGTCTTCATCCGATCAGAAAAATCGTTTTCACAATTTTTCAGTTAATCTTATGGAGCGAGTGTCATGCCACCATGCGGCTACGGCTCTGTACTTTCTGTCTTTACCTAAAAATCGTTTCTTCCCCACAATGTACTACACTAAATCTTAAACGCTGAAAGAGTGAAAGTGTGATTGTTATATCCATCATGCGAACCATCTAAACAATTTATTTTAGAAGAATTTTTGAAGTTGCTTACTCCAAGTCAAGTGTAAAAATATGCTCCAAAAGTTAAACTTGTGAATAAGAAGAGATTAAAATTGGCGTTTTTGAAAGCAGTGCTGATGTTTTATACAGTCACCGTATGACACAAAATATTACTGCTTCATTCAAATTGTTATAATAGCATTGTAATTATAATGGAAAGTAGTCGTATATGAAATTTATATTAATGTTTGTGATATTATTATTATTCAAGCAGAGGGATTAATTGCGTGACCAGTGCAATATTAATATATTTTTCTTGAGGTCACTTCTTAACTTTTAGGACAGCTTAAATGATACAACTATAATTTAGAGAAAACCTTCTGTTAAATACATTTTATTATTCGTAAGAGTAACTATGTTTTCACTATACATGTTTATAACATTCTAAACGAAAACAACATTAAATGCGTGCTTAAGATAATCTTTGTAACGTGGTATACTCTACTTCATATGGTATTATAATGCCATAGTAAAGATAATACCTTCCCACGCTGTAAAGTGTTTTGGATTAAAACCTTTAAGAAACATTTTAGACGAAATATAATCAAGATAATGTTGTTTATAACAGAAATTGATGTGGTAATAAATTACAGAGATTAAAATAAATCAAAGAAATTTATGTTTTCTCAACAACTGAAGCAATTATTGTTCCTTTCATTTCTCAAGCAGAGAAATAATTCATTTGTGTATTGCTGTTTCTCACTGTAATGCAGTCTATGCTGTGTACACTGTACAGTGTTATGCTTTCGATAAGTTTTTCCAGTACTGTGTATCATGTATGTGACAAATAACTTATTGTTGGTGTGCTTCTAAGACCAGCTGTTGACAGATTTACCACATTCAAAATAAATGCTATATTACGTCTAATGATATATTACAAATAGTGAACAGACAACGCATATTTGGAAGCAATCAAAATCATTCAAGTTAACTTACGTGCTAACAACACAAATGAATTATTGGAAAGTTTTGAAGATAGATAAGTGTATATGCCATGTCCTGCAGTATTGTGTATTTATAAACTCTAAAATACTAAATAATTCCGACGTTGTGTAGGAACGAAAAACAATTAATCTTCGTTTACTAAACCTCCCCCACTGAATCATGAAATGTTTCTTAATCCACTAAAAGTCATAAATTTCCAAAAACAACAAACAGTCAACATCGAATGAAACATAAACGACGTTTGAAATTACAATAAACAAATTCCATTGGTCATCGTTCCCTGCTGAGTTGTGTTCCTCCTTATCGTTGTGAAGGCAGCTTTATTTGCCTCTTTCAACCCACAGACATTATTCTCAACTGTCTTCAGCAGGATAAAGTATTGTGGACAGCAACGTCATCTATTACAGGATCAAGAAGTACGACTTTCAGGAGGTAGGGGGCAGATCGGACGTTTTGAGAGGATATTATCATTACGGTGGATAAGGGAAGGTTTGGAGAAGTAACGGATGGTCAGGGCTATAAACTGAGGGAGGCATACGGTGATAGTCAACATGTATTTATCCTGAGAATGTCAAAATTTTCGTAATTATGAAAAGTTCCTATATCTTCTTAAGAATGTTATGGAAATATTGAAGTTCTGATAGTAGGAATGTTAAATTTACCCAAAACATGGACTGGTGTTACCAATAACCAGAACTTACTTTTATTTTAATATTTCAAAATATATTATCTTTAAAATAAAGGACTGCAGTGTAAGTTATTATTGATAAAAAAATTGTGATGCATATTGACGGAGATTCACATTTAGCAAGAGACCTTATTTTTTTTATACCAATAACAACAATTTGACTAATTTACAACTATTTATTTAAAAAACAATACCTAAATATTGATGCTGTTATGGGCACTGTAAAAACAACATTAGTTGGGCGAGATAATAATTTCTTATTCTTTACAGAGCAACAGATATAATTATGTACAGTATCAGCTTTGTCATAAAAAATATTATTAATCAGCTTTGACTACCACCTTATTAGTAATCGATATTTCTAACAGTTCCTATAGTTTCATTTACAGCATGTAAGATTATATTTTCAGTGGAATTTCAATTTTTTTTTTAAATACTTCCCTTTAACAATAGTGAATTACAATAAACAGAGAGGTTAAAAGTGGAACAATGAGCATCGTTAGCGTCAAAAGAAACGAAGAAAAACTTTTCCTATTTAATTACCAACACTATACATTGAGGTCAAGTTTCAGTTATTGTTGCAACAAAATCTTTTTTACCTTACTTTATGCTATCATTTTCACTTACAGCCAAGACATGCGAAGTTCTAACAAAAGAAAATACGAAAGATAACAACACATAATTCAAAGCAGACATTTTACATTCTAGAGAATATTATCCCTCAAAATGAGATTTACTCTTCAACTTTTGCATAGGTGAATAGAGAAAAAAAAGAGGGATTTTTTTCAACCGAAAATAAATGTTTTCTGAGGCTTTGGGGTCCAGTCAGCTGTTATCATAATATATGGCGATATATTTCTCACTATGAATTATGTTTTATGTCGCTGGTTGAACATTACTGGCAGCGGTTGCTAGGCAGTTTGATATTTTATGAGGGTATTGTTGTAACTTTTAGTTGAAATAGTTGTCGGAGAGTAACTGCAAATTGAAACTGATTGTTAAAGGAGAACATCACGAAAAAAAGTTGAGCTATTCTAACTTAAATTGTTTAGATATCAAGAAGAATGTTAAATGTTTATAGCCCTCCTTTTCTCGCTTGTAAAGTTTCATCACAAAGACGTGGAAAAGAAGAACGTCTCTATACGAGAAGAGACTTGAAAATAAATTGTTTTCTTGTTATATGAGTGACATGTTGCTATATAGTTTAAGTTTTTCTCAACTATCTGTCTTTCTGATCTCTCTATTTAGACAATTCGAAATGCTTGAAACTAAATAATATGTAGAAAAACATAATATTCTATGGGAGCGTGATGTGAACTGATATTTAAATATAGTACAGCAATTATTATAATCATAAAATATATTTACATTCAATTAATCTGCTGGTGGGGCAGGAAAGCGTCTCGTTCAATAACCATGACTGCTCAAATGTGTGTCCGTTATTGTTGTATCAACCGTTAAGGATTAAGCCGTCTTCAGATATAGTTCATTTTAAACTGAAGGTTTACACAAGAGATTTATGACTTTAACACATTTTACTTACAAATTTATTTAAGATAATTTTATTCTTTTAAACATATAATTGTAATTGTCACAGTTTTTTTTATATATTTCCAGGAATCAACATATTTACAAGTTCGAGTATTATCTAATAATGTCATGTCTTTGCTCTTATAGAAGTCTGGATGCCTTCATGTACGACGGTGCAGTGCTCAACTATCTGGTTGCACAGGACGATGACTGTAAAATACTCATACCAGGATCCTGGTACGCCATGACTGGTTATGGTGTCGCATTCCCCAGGAACTCAAAGTATCTCGAATTGTTCAATAAACAACTCATGGATTACAGGGAAAACGGTAAGAAAGTAACAATTTTATTTTGCACCGATTGTCATATTACTTATTGTAATATTGTAATTGAACTCTTCCAATAAAGCAAACCTGTTTTTCCTGATATCGTTCATAAATATTCTTAATTTATCTGGCTTTAATATGATAATGTAGGGAGTTGTTATAATTATACAATTTACCCCCAGAAGATGAAATTGTCATTCCGAAATTAGTCGGTAAATAAATTGTATATTATTTCTACGAAAAACGGATTTCATTTTTCTAATATACTTAATTTATCGTCCTTTAATAGTCATCATTCTTCAGAAAAGCAGTGTTTGAAAATTTGAAGAAAATGATAAATCTGAATCTATAATGGAAAGTTACAATTTTTGTTATCTTGTCTTATATAATTGTAACATTATTTAAATATAGTTTTAGTAAATTTGCTTAAGTCAGCTTAAATATTAGTGGTTGTTCATAATAATGTGATAGTAAAAGTTTGGAGCTATTATATAGCAACGAATAGTAGTTAAATATTGATTCCAGATTATCTCTTTTAAAAAGTGCTGTTGAATTTGAGTAGGCTTACCTAGAGTTTTTCAAAAACCTTCATCTTCATAGTGTTAAACAACTGTTATTAATTATTGCCATTGTACTGTCATCGGTAATACTACATCTAAGCGTACGTTACCAAGATATGAAAGTTTTTTTTTTTTTTTATTCATTTTCATTCGTGTAGGTGACCTTGAACGTCTCCGTCGTTTCTGGCACACTGGTTCCTGTAAACCTCACAAACAAGAATGGCATTTTCACAAACCACTCGCAATAGAACAGTTTCTCTCAGCTTTTCTCTTACTCATGTCTGGAATACTTCTCTCAGCAATACTTCTCTTGTTCGAACAAGTATATTTCAAATACATAAGAAAACATCTTGCTAAGACTGACCAAGGGGGATGTTGTGCACTCATTAGTCTGGTAAGTCTGGTAAGAATAATTTCAAATTCCACTGACAGAAATTACTGTGATCGAATTTACTGCTCTAACTTTCAAATACATTTTTTTTTTGTGTAGCATATTCAGTGTTTTTGGCTGCTGTAAACCTAATGTGTACAGCAGCCGCGTTTTTTGCTTTAATCTATTCTAAAAAATATATAATCGTAAATAATTAAAAAAATAGTACTAATAAACATGCTATTTCTGCTGATAACTTTAATTTCCTGTTCAAAATTCTTTTACTTTCAAAGTTTGAATATTCTACTTATTATGAACATTTCTCATTTCAGAGTATGGGTAAATCTTTAACGTTTCGAGGTGCAGTTTTTGAAGCTCAGGACATGTTTCGACAACATCGATGCAGGTAATGAACAAACAAACTTAGGAAGTAATTGGTTAAATTATTATCATTGTAAGAAGCAGCTTATTCCTTATGACGCAATATATAGTTTATTCTTTATATTAAGCGAATTACAACTAATTACATCGATCCAGATATTGTGATTATTACTACGTTTGCATGAAATATTTCAGAATGTTAAATTACACCTGAAATCAGTTTGAAAACTTATCTTGAGTGCTTTTTTTAAACTTACTAATATTTTTAAATATTACTATATTCATCCAGATTTAATTGTTGAACATTCAAGAAAACCAAATGAAATTAATTGTGATAACTTTAATTGCTCAATGATTCAGGGATCCACTGTGTGACTCATACATGTGGCGTGTACGTCACGAGCTTGGCAAAGCGAAGATGCGAGTACGTCAGTTGGAAAAGGAACTTGAATCTCACGGGTTCAAACCCCAGAAAAGGTAATGCTGAACGCTTTATGTGCTTTCATACTATATCACACTACACACATCAACCATTATGAAACTAATCTGAAACTATCTATTATATGTTCTACTCTGTCTACTCTGTAAGTGTTTTAAACTATCAGCACCTTCCTAGTTCATGACGCACCAGTATTTATCTATCAGTATCTATTAGCTCTATCTTGCCAGGAAACTATCTACAGATGCTCTCTTGCTCTATGCTATTTCAAAGAAATGTCTAAGTTATTCTATGCTATTTCAAAGAAAGGTCTAAGTTATTAAAATAAAAGCAAGTAAAACTGTTTGCATACTTCATTTATTTTGTTCAGTAATCACTTTAACATTGTAAAACATTTTCTACTAAAGATATTTTAAGTCAGTGACTTTATTTAAGTAAATAGATGTATCAATCTATTAAAAAAAATATTGTTAATAATATTCTTCTACTTTATAATATTAAACTTTTCACTGCCTCTCGATAAAATGAAAAAGTTGAAATTTTGAAATAACAGAAAATAAGATCTATTGTAGATTTCCTTAAGTAACATTTCATTATCAGTTCTATTACAAAGCTCAAATAATTATGATTGAAGAATTTCTAAAGATAATGTACATTAGAGTTCCTAAGATCTATATAACAAACTTTCTCTATTTCTGCTTTTGACTGAAAGAAGTGTCAATATTAAAATTGAAAAACGAAAATACTAGTGAAAGAAAATACATTCATTTAACCAACCTTGAACATTATTTAAACCATTTTCTCCGTTCTAACAAGAGAGTGTCTGTTGACTACTGCAAGATCTTTCTATTGTCTATTCTCTGTCTTTCTCTTCTTCCCCCCGTGAATGTCGTAATAGACGCAAGAATGCTGTGTCCTGTTGGTCGCTCACTCCTTCCCCACGTACGACAGATGTCACTAGTAACAAGGGGCATGGCAACACAGCCATGTAAGTTATTATTGCAGTTCCATCAATGTATAATATTACACACGATGATGAAGTTTAATTTCAAATATACATTAGATAAATGCATGTGATCGAAAGTAATGCATGAATGTCAACAAAATGGTAATTTTAAATACCCAAATTTTTCATTAAAATTGTTGAAAATTACAGATATGAGTTATATATTGTTGTAGATGTAGCATTGTTAAAATCGGAATTCAAATTTTTATGCTTTTTTCTAACAGGGATTTAAACGTTTGTAAATGACTGTCAAATATACAGAACGTGTACAACTGTTTTTGAACGAACTGTATTAATGTTTGCTTGTGCAACTCTGTAAGTTTACTTTTCCATGTACGAATTCGTGTAATATTCTGAATTAAATGAATATTTTTAAAGTCTTGTTTCATGAAATAATTTGCAAATATTCGTAACATTTCAGTTTCCGTAAAAATATGTTTTTAAATGCTAATATTACTAAACAAAAACCAGTGCAATTTTAATTTTCCCAAATGCATGCTTTGACAATAACCAAACACCACCACACAATTTAAACTTCATCATCATAAAAACTTTGATGTATTTCATTCTGATGCATTCAAAACCCATGGCCTCCACAAGTCAGTAAAATAAAACAAAATCATCCACTACAAATACCTATTAGTTCCAAACAGTTTATATTCACCAGAAGTTTATATTCAATAGTTTATATTCACCAGAAGTTTATATTCAATAGTTTATATTCACCAGAGTTTGGGATGCATCAGTGGCACTACACCGGTTGAAGACACGCAGACATCATCCACATAGAGCATGTTTGTGTGTTTATATAGTCACTGCTTTCACCTTCTGTTGTGATCTACTGACTGACTGACTGGTATGGTTGTATTACACATAGCATGAGAATGTTTTCATGCAATGCAATTATATATTACACTGTGCAAATTAACAAGATTGTATTCGTTGTTGCCTGCTTTGTCAATGTACAAAGGAAATATGGATCATGGGAAAGGTTTCATAGTTAGCAATTGTGTTTTTCAACATACTCAAAACCATAACTTTAACGGGATATTTATCATTATGTAAAATGAAATGCCGAAATGCACTTCATTTCATGATTAAAGATTCCTTCTTACCCATAGTTTATGAAAATCTTAGTTATTACAACATGTTAATAATTGCTGATTTATTATGGATTCTTTGATCATTCCCTTAACAAAAACATATCTTAAAAAAAGTATGCAGGTTTCTCAATCTTTATAAAAGAACTAACTTTTAGTATACAACAGGCAGTAATAAAAACAGAAAAAAACAGTACACCAAAATACAAATCAGAAACCTGTTCCATTCCGCCATATTTCTTTTCCTTCCACGATTTCCATGTCCTCACGAGTTGAACCTCCATCCTACTTCTCCAGAGTGACGTCATCATCTCAAGAGTTCTTCAGACCACGTGACTGGGGCCGTAAAGACATCTTAGCAACCACAGAACTTTCTGGAATTCTTCCATCTCAACATTTGCGATCAGATCAGATCTACAGGTCAGTCGACAACCTCAGTTGGAAATATTTTGATGTCTAAACCTGTCAAGAGTTCGACAACATCTCATAGTTTATATGTGAGTTTATTTGCTTTATTATTATTTACTAGTTTGTTTTTTTACCTTGATTTACATTTTATGTTCATTTTTGCTATACTGTTTGATTGCCACGAGAATGACGTTAGAAAGAATCCAGGAGAATTTGTTTGGAGAATTAACTGACATTTATATAATTAGCCTTTACTGTGGAGGGCAAAGACGTGAAATTCTCATGGGGAAATATTAATCATTAAGAAATTTACAAAATACTTTTATTAAATGAAAGTTCAGGTGTTTTGACAATACTTGGAGCCACTAAACAAAATTCAAAAAGTTTCTTTGCATAGTAATTGACCTGTAAAGTTAGCAAGTCAGAGTACAGTGTTGTCATGCTTCTTGTTTGTACTGAAATTAATAATTTACTTATGTTTAGAAGTTAATGAAATTATCACTGTTCATGAAAATATGAAAACTAAAAGAAAATTGATTCACAATTCTAAACATAGGAAAATAAATCAACTGATGAAAGTTATTATTTTTTAAGTTGTTACAACATTTCATTTTGAAAAACAGTGACTTTGGTAACTTTGCAGTTAAAGTTCCCCATTTCAATTTCATGTTCTTGACCTCCACAGTTTTGGCTAATTGAAATAAAAGACCTACTCACAGCAGACTATGAGGATACTGAGAAAACTCTAGCCAGACTATATTCAGACGACTATTACCATAATTATGGTACAGAATTTAGCTACCTATTATCGAACCCACATTTACTGCTGGTTCATTGATAAGCTTGTAATACAAATCACTTCAAAATTCCTCAACGCTTCTAGAAAAAAATTTACTAATGTATTCTGCATATGACAAAACGAAATGGGAGCTGCTGATTGGCTGATCTGCAAGTCAACACAATGCCATCAACTGACAACTTCAGAAATGATAGTTTTAAAAGCATTAAGTTGCTGGTATAGGGAAGGATTTGTCTTACAATAGTTTACTGTCTCCCTACATCAGTACTAGTCAAGCATTACTAATACGTTTTCGTAAGTTGATTCATCGCAAATCTCTCTAGATATTCTACTATAATTCTTACATTCTTTCCAATTTCTTTCTTGTGGCTATCGAACAGTAATATAATTTTGTTCGCATAGACACATTTAGCTTCTTTTCCCGCTGTGAATTTACAAGAAACTTATATCAAAAGTTTTATTTTGCGGTTTCAATAAAAAAAACATGTCAATAACATTACTATGTCAGTTACTTAATAAATGGTCATTCATGAAAGATCTAAAAAATAGTTTAAATAATACTGTTGTGAAAGTAATTCTTCCAAATCTGTTCCATATTTCTATCATGTTTGCATTATTCTTACTATAACATGAGTGTGGGGATCAGTTCTAACAGCAATAATACCTTTTTGAACCTGAAAATATATTAGTTGGACCACTCTCTACACAGAAAATGACTGGACATTACGTTATGTTTAATATGATATAACGAAACACTATATTGTGAACCACAATGATACTCCTTAAATCTAATCTTTTCTTAACTGCCTGTTAGAGTTTTACAAATTGAAGATTATGTTATATTTCTTTATTTAAATATGAAAGTTATGTTAGTATTTAGTTATAATCTCCAAATGTTGTCTACAAGGAAACAAACTTTTAATTATAATGAATATAAATATGTAAATATATTAAATTAATAAATAAGCACGGATTCGATATTTTTACTCTGCGATATTTTTTATTCTGTAAATTTCAAGACTGATTGATGTCAAATACCATGTTTTCATATGTGAACGAGATGTTGTTAGCTTCACTTTAAAATTTATTTCAGGCACAAAGTCATATTGATTCGTCGAAATGATTTCATTTGAATGTATTGATGTTATAGACTCAAATTTTACTTAAACTTTTCTTTAACTTTTCAGTTCTATTAGCACGGAGGTAGCGGAGATGGAGACAGTGCTGTGACTATGAACAGTGTAAATAATAAAAGACTGGTAAACAATTTCACTCACGGTGCCAAATATATCCCAAACGAAATCCTGTAGTGAGCAGAAACATTCATTATTTGTTACACAAAATGATATTCTTATTGCATAGTTTATTGTAACATAACTGCATGATGAATATTGTCAACACAACACAGATTGTAGTTTTCTAGGGTAATAACAATTTGTAAAAGAAAATAGTGCCTTTGTTAAAGTGTTATTGAAAAAGAAATATTGTTCCAAAGAGTATTGGTTGTTTATACTTCCAAAACATCACTTTCTGTTTCGAAGACAAACAAACTCGAAGGGATATTCAGAATTTTTCCAGATAAAACAAAAAAACTTTTTTACTCTAAACTTACACAAAATCTGATCTGGCTGGATTCGATTTCTAGTTGTTAAGAATAGAGCTGAACTGTTTTCAATTATTTCTCCATAGAAACTCAATTTTTCTTAAATATTTTAAACATATCTTTGAGTATCATTGTTACTTGGACTAGTCGTTTATATTGTTCTAGTATTTTCGCAGTGAATAATAAACTTATAATTTGATTTTATAAAAAATCTTGTAGTTAATTTTCAAATTCAAGTTGTGAGAGAAAAATTGCTCATTATTATGTAATACTTTCCTGTGTTCAAAGAAATATCCAAGAAATGGAAGAAAGAACGTTTGAAAGTGATGTTATTGAAGTTGTTTATATTGTGACGTGTCGTGCATGTAAGTGTCTTCAACTATTTCCATGTATGTTATGTTATTGTTGAGGACTGGCAACAAATACTTTGTATGATTACAACAGAATTATTTAGCATATAGCATAAATTTATTTCTAAAACTTTGAATTCAAGACAGAATGATGTGAACTGAACAACACAATTATTTTTAGAGCTTCATTTTTAGTACTTTGTGTAATATTTATTTACATTTCCTTACTGATCGAAATGAACAAAGTAAATGTCAACTTATTTGATGTGCAGTTAATCAGAAGGGGGAGGGGGTATTTCAAAATATGAACTTCAAAATAAATAATAAAAAAAGTTTTTAATTTTTATTTTAGTTGAGTGACTTTCATTAAACTACTCTTTAAATGCTACCAGCATAAACATAGACTAAAATGATATTTCCGTTGTTTGTACAAAGTTTGGTGCCACAACTCTCCTGTAAATGTAATGTCTACATGGTCCATTTTCTACTGCTTTGACGAAACAGCGGGCTAACACTTTTCCACCACTTTTGTTTTATAGAAACCCATAGAATCTTTTTAAAGCACTTTCCCTATATACATCTCGCTACACAAAAAAACCTTTCTAGGATGTTTTCAACTTGTCCAAGCAGGCGGGAAAAAAATATCGATTTTGTACTGTGTAAGAAAAAGAAAGAAGTTTTAACGTTGGACGAGTACGGGAGTAGATTGCCGTATTAACAGTTAAGCCTTAAGAATTGTAATTGACCTTTCGCATTGGATGAGAGGTCGTTTCATTTTATTCTTCTGGCGTTAAAATTACGATTAAATGGCGAATTTCATTTCAAAGTTTAAACAGCACTGTGTATACTCTCCTTTCGACGTACTTTAATTTCATGTCCTTCTTTCAAGGCAAAGGGACAAAGGAAATTAAACTACATTTTCACTTCATTCGTTTTCATTATTTTAATAAAAGAAATCTCTATTTCACGCTTTGATATTACATATTATGTTCTGTGCTCATTACTTGCCAAACTATGTCGTACAGTATTATTTTATACACTGTATTTTCTGGACTGCATTTGATATTTAATAATAATACTATTGAAATTTTCACTAAGCTTCTTTTTCCACTGAAAAACCTTGTAAGCCAGAACGTGCATTGGATTAACAGGTTTATTAATTAACTTATATTTTACATAGTCGTTTTTCCAAAACCAAAAATGTCCAAACACATTACTTTAGTGTTATATGCTCAATATAAATTTGTGTGCTACATTAAATTTGTATATAATTACGATGACATTATTGTTGATTTATAATTGATACATTTAGAATCAATTGTTAGAAATTATTGTTACTATTACGATTGACTATTCGGAAGTTTCTTATTATTCTTATTTCACCATCTTTAGAGACAAACTAAAGTTACAAGAAAAAAAGAAAGAAATGTATAAATGTTCTTGAATTGTTTTTTTATTTAGCACTCAATATCGAACTACTACTATTTTTTCTGAACTAGTTTTTACAATTCGACATTAATAAAAAGTTGAAAAAAAAAACTAATATTTCAGAATAAGTAACAATAATTTCTAACGTTTAAGAAATTAACAAAAGCATATTCCGACCTTACGATATATTTTACACAAAGAGACGTTAAAAAGAGTTATGTAGTTGTAGCTAAAATTCACTTTTGTTTTTATGGTAAACAATCATTAGCATGTTATAAGAAATTATTGTTAAATCGTAAATTGATCAGCCAGCATAAGCCTTTGATAATATTAAATGTGCAAAACGACGTTATTTCTGTGCATTATTCATTTGTAAACTCAAGTGTAGAGTGAAGAGCTCAATTGTAATTTATTTGTTTTTTGTTTTTGTGAATAATTATTGTAGTTGGAAGTTTTGAGTCGTTATCGATTGTAACAAAATATTATATTACGTAGTTGTTAAATAAAAGATGATTATAAAGACACGACTTTCATTTTTTGGGAGATTAGCTATTAATTTGAACCTGTAGCAGACATTGTTTCACGTTGAAAACCAAAAAGTCATACCAAAATTATGCAGTACTTAAAATAGTCTGTCATTCATGAAATTGTATTTTTTTTTTTTTATCAGCCTTAATAGTAAAGAAAATTACAAAAGAAATTTACTTTTTTTAAATATGTGGAACATAATAACCTTGTCAATGGTAATAATGTATATGATTATGAATGCAAAATTTTAACATTTATTACTTATAAAAATCAAAAACATTTCAAAATACCAGTCCAAAAAAATGATTATTATAAACAACTACAGTGTTTCTAATTGCCTCAAAAATGCTTGCCTCTATACGTATAATTACTTTCATTTAAAGGGGAAATAACGTATTTCTGATTATTTCTGGCCTGTTTGTAATGTTTTTACGCTGCATTCTAATTTAGCAGT
>JAQIWE010002364.1:0-13384 GCA_034698565.1 Campodea plusiochaeta | reverse complement strand
GTTTTATTTGTCATTTGCTGCCTGATGATGCTTTGTCTTGAAAAAGCGAAACTAGTTGCAGTGCAATAAATATTACAGAGAAGGCAAATTTATGATTTTATTTCAACTTATAAAGAAAATGCTGATCCTAGTATTACTGTGAGTGCTCTCAAATAGAGTGAAAATAGGCTATAAAATGTTTAATTCCTCCTGAAAATTGTTTTAAAAACCATTTTGGTGACAGTAGCCAACTCTAAATTACAATTTCATTTCACAGGACTTGAGGGTGTGTCGTCCCTATAACTTCTCTACAAATGGGTGTGAACAAAAACGGAACACTGGAAAATGTCCGGACTTACACATGTGTTTCTCATACTTAATTGACATGTGTACTGATAGCTCACAATGCATTAAGTCACATTCAGTTCACAATGAACATAACAGTGCTATACTGTATGGCATTTTTGACTCCATAGAAGACCATTTCCAAATCAAATGTTTCCTTCAGTATCACTTATCGGAATTATTACCATCATTATGTTTACCGTACCATTATGAAAATGGTCAGTGCAAGAATGGGACTGATTGTTTACGTCTTCATTTATGCTCCGATATTGTGAGAAAGGATGGTCAGTGTTCTTATGGAGGTTGCACATTAAATCATAATCCAGATGATGAAACTATTTATGGAAACTTCAGACGGTTTGGGAGACGATTAGATTCAGAGAACATTAGAGATTTTCTGAATGAGGTGAGATTGTTTTAAAAATATTGTAGATGATAGAGCAGTTTATTTTCTAATATATAATCTAATGCATAGATGAAATACTTTATAAAACAAATAATCCTTGTTTATACCAATTAGGGCTTGCAATACCGGGGTGTTTTTTCAATACCGGTATTTCGGTATTCAAATACTGCAATACTGGGATCCCGTTTTTAGTGAATTAGGAATACTTTTTTTAAAAGAAAATGTGGGAAAACTCCAGAAAATAGACAATCTATTGAACTTCTTTTAATTTAAAGTGTTGTTATGTTCACATTTTCCCCTATAGACCGTGGCCTTGATGAGTTAAAAAATATGAATGTTTTAAATTTCAAAATGTTGAGATTTCTGTGATTTTTAAGAGCAAATTGAATAATAAATGACTAAAAAGAATGAAAAAAGTGACATGTTTAATACTGAAATACCGATATTTTGATGATCCTAATACCGGTATTTCGGTATCGCTATTTGTGGCGAAATATCTGTATTTTGGGATAGTGGTATCCCGGGATTGCAAGCCCTAATGCCAATGATAGGTGTAGATCTTTGGATACCAGCTTAACAATATTTGAAAAGAGCCAAGAGATACCAATGTGGTTTCTTGCTGACCAAACAGCCAGTACACTCATTGTGGAGGTAGCTTATAGCCTAGTAATGAGCATTGAACTTTCCTCTTTAGAACAAAGAACCAATTGTATATTAGTGAAGCTGCCACATTGCTATCTGTGAGGCTGCTTTCGAACATAGTTCGAGGATAATTTGTCTTATTTTGTCTGTAATCATTGCTAAGTTATAAATTATACATTAATAGAAAATGTACAGTAAATATAATATTTGCCAAACTGCTCTAGCTGTAATGTTTTTTAATCTTGTATTTTTTATAGTTTGTGCTACATACCCGGTAAGTATTGAAATCATAAAAATCATCATAAAATCATAATAATGTGTATTTTTCATATTATTCCTCCAAATATTTACTTAAATAATTTGTATAGAGAAAACTTTGTTTCATAATTCATTTTACCGTAACTGTTTCATATCAGTGTAGAAATATAAAAATTTTGAAAATTAAATACTAACTTTTCTATGATAGGCCTAAAAATCTTATAAAATTTCTGAAGTTCATAAAATACGGACTGTATTTAATTTCTAAACACTATGTCAACGTGTCAAGTGCAATAAATAATATTGTTATATATTAGTTAAACTTCCATTTATTTCAGGAATACAAGCCTTTTTGGAACTACGTAATGGATAACAACTTGGATGTAGTTCGAAGTGAATCTTTGGCAGTAGATTTGAAAGATGCAGACGTTGACACAGACATGGGTGTAGAAGCTTTTACTGAACAAGAACATGGTACCATTCAAGACTGTGGTTCTCAATCTCCCAGGGATTATATAGAACATGGAGCCAGACCAAAAGAAAGAACTTCAGCTTCACCACCTACTGTCAATACTGGCAATAGTTCAAGAAATACTTCATCTGGTATTAATACAAGAAGGGATGATTACTGGGAATCGGAGGTAAGCATTCAAATAAAGTTAACATTACTAACTTCATATATAGGTCATTTTCAAATTGTTTGCCAGTTTGCTGTCTACGATGTGTTTCATTATATTTCTCATGAACTACTTGGAATAAACAGATTTTTTAAACTGATGTGTGTAGTTTTATTAAATGTTATTAATATAGGCTCATATTTAATATCCATATCTTTGTCACAAATGAAATATTAATTTTTGAAAAACTTGAAAACACCAAAAATGTTGTAGCAGAATGAAAAAGAATCATAAAAATACTTCCATCTTTATTTCTCCAATATATAAACCATTCACTTTTGAAAAAAAAAAATGCAATTTTTTATCTGTGAAACTGGCAAACATTTTGAAAATGATCCATATCTGATATGTCAAAGAATAATGATTTATAATAAGACATGAGGTTCAGTCCATCTTCAATTGCATTATTTAAGTTCTGAAGTGGATACTTAAAAAAGCAGGATTCTTGTATCTTTTTTGTGAGCATCATCTTATAATAATGAAAATTACAAAAAACTATGAGTAGGATTTTTTTTCCTGTGACAATTTTTTTTTGTAATTTTCATTATTTTACTTGGGATCAATGTTTTTTTAACTAGGCCTAGAAAAATCTAATCAGAATAGTAATCATAATAATAACTTGTCTATCATCAATTTTTTTATACTGGTACTTTTCATATATGCTCATCCATTCATTATATGTTAAATGATAGACTGAAGTAATAAAATTTTATCTAACACTTTTGATTTCATTTTCATTAAATGAGATTAACTTAATTAGAAATTTCGAAACAGCTCCTGTTTGTAGATGGGACTGATGATCAGTGCTAGCTCTGAGTATGAAAAAAAATTCTTCACTGTGTAGAATTTCTTTGAAAAAAATTCGGCATTTCAAAAATAAATTCTACACTTCCATTGTTCCATGTAGATTTCCTCTAGAGACGGAAAGACATAATTGTGGTAGTCCTAGTTCAGTATCTAAATCGAATACATTATTAGCTAAAAAAATAACTGTAATTTTTTGAAGTGGATACTAATGCTGGAGTGGATACTAATGCTGTAGTTGTATGCTTTATAATAACCTACACTTCTGATCTTTTAATATTTTTTATAATATTGTAATTAATAATAATAATTAATTAATAGTAATATTGTAATAAAATGTAGCTTAGTTCAGCCATGTTAAGAAACATGAACTCATGTTCTAGCGATTTGTATTGATTAGAAAAGTCTTACAATTCTAATGAGTATAAACACTCTGGTATTCCTGTACGGCTGTATTAACTAATAATGCTGAAAACCTCAAAGAAATATGGTAGTGTTAACGCATTATTTCTGTAAAGAAAATTTTTCATTTCGCGATATTTAACTGTAGCGAACGAAGTCTTTATCGCACAAAAACTATTTTTAGATCTTTGTAATCCTGAGAAAAAGACGATTATTTTCGTATGTAACATTGTTATATTACCTTATCCAATTCATAAGTGGAAAAATTTGTCAGTTTGGCGAATTAGTTCTTGAAATTTTCGTTATTTGGTATTTAAATTCGTTAATGCCGATTTTTACGAGCGCAACCGCGAACACTGCTGATGATGTAGGTTAGCCCTAGCTAGAAAGTCCTGTCGCCTTATCCTGCCTCTACCTTAACATCATAGCCTAGTGCGATTGCTAACCACAGGTTGGTTGCCCAGCAGCAAAAAAAACAACATATAAAAATAATAAAATACATAGGTTTTCCGGAATTTAAAATGATCCATTGGGCTCTTATATCAGCTCGTCAACTGTAAATATTGTTGCTAATTTAGTGGTACTATTAATTTTAAAAGAGCTCTAAAGGCTTTTATTAATTTTTGTAATAAGCTGTATACTGATACACTCTTCTTTGAAATTTGTACAACTTTACAATCAATTAATAATTTCTTTTTATTCAATTATTCAGGTTGGTTCTTGCCATAAACGTTTTAAATTATTTGTCATTTAGTCAAATAGCCAAGATCTTCAATTTATTTATTTACAGACAGTTAAGAACAAAAAGCTATTCATGGATGGAAAATCTGCCGTACCACGGTACCCTGGGTCCCGGGAAGGGATCGCTCCCGCCGGGAACGAAATTATAAAAAAAAAGATTTTTTTTTTTTTGGCAATCATTTATTCATTTCTAAATACAGCAATCATTTAATCATTTATAAATACATACACGCTTTAAACTGTTTCACTTATTCCTTACATTTTTTCGTTTTTTCCTGTTTTCGACGTAATTTTTCGCTGTTTTCGGGTAGTAATTCCCGGAAGTTCTACCCAATATCCAAAATAAAAAATGGGTACCCAATGGAAACACTAGTTATAGGATGTCCTTACCATTGACGATCGGGAAGAAATTGAAAAACCGCTAATTATCATCGGGAACGAAAGTTTTTGTAAAATCACGGTACCAGGAACGAACGGAACATTTTCCACCCATGAAGATATTCTTAACTTCCGAATATTAAGTTCCCATATTATTTATTTACCAACAGAAATAAATTGACTAAAGTCAATTTATTCTTTTTCAGAAAGAGAGTGATCCAAAAGAATATCGAAGTAGAAGTCGCTCAAGAGAAAGAAAAGACGAACAAGAAAACAGAAAATTTGACATTGGATTTAATCAGTATAATCAAACATCTTCACTTATGAAAAGGAACACTTCAGATTCAAAACTTAATCAAGGTGACACTTTACAACAAGTTAAACAAACTGACAACCAGGAAGTATTAGATCAAAGACGAAAAGATGAGGAGAAATTCCTGAATGAAAGAAAGAAGAAAATAAGTGAACAGCAAACAGCTGAAGAGTTAGAAAAGCAATGGGAAGCTGAAGAAAAGCAGAAAAGAGATAAAGAAATGAAACATGAAATTGATCTGATTAATAAACAGCATGCAGAGGAGTCTGATAAGCAAAATGAATGGCAAAGAAAATATCAAACACAAGACTTTCTGAGGGATAAACAGAAAAGAGACGAATTAGCAAAGGAAGCGGAGTGGAGGAGTTCAGAACGCAATAGTCGTAAAGGAGATGTTGGGAAAGGTATATCAAGTGGAAGTGGAAAACTTACACAACAGTTTGATGGCATGGATGTTTCTGATGATGATGAATTGCTTGTTTTAGGAAAACAAACAATTCCTCAGAATGTTAGCATTGGTACTTATACAAGCATTCAGGAAAATAAGAGAGATGATAGTACAAGTGAGAAAGAAGATATGTTAAGTTTGATTAGTTTTGATGATAAGCCAGTTGTTACTCATCATATGGTTCAAACAAGAGAAGAAAAGAAATTTGATTTGTTGACAGATGATATTCCACCATTGACAACCACTAACAGAGGTTCAGTTTATGGTCCTCCACCACAGAAGTTTGATGACAAGGATGATTTAAGTGAAAGGAGAAGGCAATTTTGGGTATTGCAGGATGTTGATACAAACAATGAAGGAAAGAGTGGTGTTGTGAATGATGAAATAGAACGAGCTGAAGATCTGCCAATGTATCGCAAAATAGAACGAGCTGAAGATCTGCCAATGTATCGCAAACATACTACTGACAGAAGTCGATCCACGTGCAGTGAAGCCGACATTAATGAAGTAGCTGAAAGATTAAGGAATAGTCACATAAGTACTAGTCACGTAGAAGTCTCAGCAAGAGCAGAGAGTTATTTGGATGAACCTGTATCCAGAAAAGCAGGAGATACTGTAAGTAAAGGAGGTTATCCACCAGCACATGATTACAGAAGTTACAGTGCTGGTAACAACGTTAGAGTACAGCCTGAAGAAACAAGTTACGATCGTCGACCCTCTGTGTCTTCAAATCATTCTGATCGACAACCGTCCATATCTGGTAATCATTCACGCTACAACAAACCAGATGACCATACATATTCAAGATCTACAATGTATGAACAACCTCCTGACCATACATATTCAAGACCTACAAAGTTTGAACAGCCTGATCATACTTACTCAAAATCATCTATGTATTCTGAAGAATCATCAAAACATGGAGGTGCTGTGTATTCAGGAGATTTAAGAGGAGATGCACCACCATTTCAATCACAAGAAACAAAACAAAACTATGCTACAAAAGAAGCAAATTATTCAAGAGGATATTCATATGATAATAGTGAACAGTCAAAACCTACAGAATATCGTGATGCCAGTTATGAAAGACAGAGATATCGTGAATCAAGTTATCCTACAGATCCTCATTATGATTCAAGAAGTAGAGGATATCTGGATGATGACAGAGATCAGTATCGGCAATCAAAAGAAAATCGTCATTATCAACAGGATGATAGGAATCCTACAAGCAATGATTATCAAAATTACTCTTCTGATCGATATGGCAGCAAATCTGATAATCATCAAGACTACTATGATAGGGATTATGACTATCATCCTCCAAGCAGAGGAAGAAGTCAACCTACAGGTGAATCACATCAGAATCAACAAAGGAACAATGAAACATATGATTATCGTCCTACTGGCAGGGGCAGAGGTTACCAAGGTAACAATCCAAGGCAGTCAAATGGAAACCGTGGAAACAATAAGGATTACGACTATCACCCTCCAAGCAGTGGAAGAGGCACAGATGGATCATATCGGAATCAACAAAAGAACAATGAATCAAATGGATATCGTCCTACTGGCAGGGATAGAGGCTACCAAGGTAACAATCCAAGACAGTCAAATGGAAACCGTGGAAACAACAATAATCGAGGAAGGGGTGGGAATCGTGGCCGAGGAAACAGTAACAGTAACCAAAGAAATCGTTCTCCATCCAATCACAGTTCAACTAGAAGACAGTCTCCTGTTTATCGTTCCTCTTCACCTACAGCCAGAGGTCGTTCACCCACCCCACCACCACAGCAGGATGTTTATTTATGTGTGGAATTAGATAAATGCAAGAGAGATAAGTGCAGCTTTATGCATTACAAGTAAGTCATTTATTATGGAAATCTGAATGTCAGATTATTTTAACTTTCATTGTGTAAAAAGATTCTCTGTAATATTGGAAGCCTAATGTTACAGACAGTTGACTGAATTCAAAGTATTTAATTAAAGATGGACCATACATGAAAAATATGTATTGCAAATCAAAAGTGATGTTCTTTGAAATAGCCACGAAGAAATAGTAAGATTCTGCTGTGAAAAGATGCAAAACTTTGAGGACTTTGTAAATAGTAATTATTAACAAATTATATAACAATCAACTGAGAACAGTACCGATTACCAGTAATTATATAGGTCTACAATAATTAAAAGAAAAAGCTATTTTTTTAATATTGCTGTATTGGATTAAATGTCTAAAATTTTATATTTAATTTCAAATAAAGTCATTCAGTAGCATAGTTACAGAACCTAACATAATTCCCACTTCATTTTCAGCCGTCCGTACACATGGGAGATAGCCACACGCATAAACTCTGACCGATGGGAAAATATCTCTGGCAAAACACTCGCTACTGTAGAACGTGTATACCGTGATGCATCCAACAGTATTTTTACTTTCACAAAGGTTGATCAGAACTCTGACTTGACTCGAGGACTTCAGAATATTATGAATGGATCTGATAAGTGGATATTGGACTTTCAAACATTTGAAGTGAGGGGAGGGAAGGGTACAAAGCCATTGGTTGCAAGAAGGATTAGTACACCATCAGTTGGAGTCTATAAGAATAAAGTGCCTTCAACAGCTATGGAATGGGATTGGTTTGTCGAAATAGATGGGTAAGTTTGACTTGTACAAAATCCAACATTTTTTTCTTTATTGCTGCACCAACTTTAATCTCAGAGTTTACAGTTAAGACTCTACATTATATTGAAGTCTTGTGAGTTATTGAATTCTATAACTTTTTTTGTAAATTTCTATTGAATTTACTGTACATATGCCTAGTCCATTTCACTTGAAGTATTCTTTATAATTTGTTGGATATATAGTCTAGAAGAACACTTGTAATATGAAATATAATAATTGGAAACTGCCTTTTCGTTCTTTTAAAAATGTTTGGAAAACCGATGTTTTCAGTTTTTAATTTTTTTTAATATCTGTTCTGATATTTTATTACAGAGTAGGTTTACATTGTGGTTTATTTTAACACTGACGCTGATGATGGTTTACGAAAAACGAAAAGGCAGTTTTCAATTATATTAGGTTTTGATTTTATTTCAATAAGCCATATTTGATTTTTTTAAACAAAATACTTTGTTTAGTTCTTGCACTTTTTGAAATAATTTATAATCTGATTTTCAAGATTGGACTGACCCCTTTATGATGAGAAAGATACTTTTAAAACTATGAATAACATATTAACATTTGATCTTAAGTTAACATTTTCAAAAATTACCTTATTCAACCAAATACTGGGTACTGAAAACAATCAGCAAGATTTTGAACTGAAAGTATTTCTGTACTGCAATTTTTTTTTTCAAAACATCTACATCCTTGTAGAATTTCAAGTTACGAAAGTTGAATTGCACTCCACTTTTAACCCAAGTAGTTTGTGAAAGTAATATAATTCTTTACAATGATTTGAGTATTGGGTTCTATGTTATAGTATTTCTAGTTCAACTGTAGAGTGTAAGAAGAAGCCTGCTTAAAGCTGTAAGATCGTCTTAATTTTGATAGAACTTCAAGATTAAATGGTAAAAAACAAAGAACATAATTATGATTAAAAAAATGTAAATTGAAAGTTCTTGATAGATTGTGAGATTGCAATAAAGTGAAAATGAAGTAGGCCTACTCCAAAAAAGAAAAATTTTCATGTTTAGAGAAGGCAAAGGGGATAATAGGCAGCACTAGGCCTACACTGTTATGGTTAATTCTTAATTGAGTTCTGATATTATTTTTCCTAATGTGCTTAATACATGTAAGAGTAGGTAATTCTTTTGCATGTTCTAAATTAACTCTTTTCATCATTGGGAAGAAAAGAACAGCATTCTGTGAACATTTAGGTCATTTGTAAACACTATTAAAAATAATTATGAATAAAAATGATGGCACATAAGCAAATTTTAGCAAAAATTCTTTATAATTTTTTAGGAAATGGATTCGTTATGAAGGCAAGATCACTGGCTCCAAGGACAAAGATGCCTCTGCTTATTTAGAACGTGAATTTTCTAATATGAGAATGGACCAAAAGAAGATCTTCTTTGAAATGCAAATTCCTCTTGGTGGTGTTTTTAAATACGAAATCAATTTTGAAGGCATGAGGCAATTGAATTTGGATACCAAAGTTGTTCGTAATATTCTGAGGAGACCATCAGTCAAACAAAAGTTGTAAAAGACTGACTTTCTATGTGATTACTAGTTTACTACAAGTCAGTAAATGTCAGGATTTGAATGTATATAATACTTAAAGAGGTATTATTTTGTGATTTCATAATAAAAGAGGCTGTTAAAATTAACTATAATCTTGGGTGATGAAAATTTAGGATTTTATGGGGGTTTATAATATTTTTTTCCCTCTTTGAATTGAAAGTTGTGAATTACTAAATAAGTGCATAAATCATATTTTAAAATGCTTATCTTGATTTAGCATGTCTTAAATAAGAAACAGTGTATTGGTATGATTTTTTTTTACTTTTACATATTTGTCAGTTATTCAATTGTTCTTCACAATATACTTCCATTGAATTTATAATACCATAAAGAAAAGTGCCTTTGATATTTTATAGATGTTGAAATGAATCCATATTGTTACCATGGATGCAAAACTTCCTATTACCAGTATTGTTTGAAAATTCATTTTTAGTGGGATCAGCCAAAATAATTTAAATTTAAAAGCTACTAAATTCTCCCGTGAGTGTAAAAATTAATTTCAAAATTCACTTGAAGCAAGTGCTTTTTGCTTAGATTGCAAGTTTTGAAAATTAAAATCAGAATACAGTATTAGGAATTTTGCTTCTACGTAGCAATGTTAATTTTGTTAATGAGTCATAACTTGTTAGTACCATTATCATGTCATATATATTATTATACCAGAGGATGTATGAAACGTTTTGTGTTTTTTTAAATAATCAAGTATTATAGTAGAAATTGTTAATAAATTCGTAAAATTTAAAGTGCTTTTTATTTTTATCCATTTGTTTTATTGAGGAGTACATTTAAAATATTGGATAAAAACAAAGGAATTTAAATTCATAAAGTAGGTGAAATATTCATAAATGAACTGAAACTCTTAAAGAAGTTATAAAGAGCATGATTTCAAAGTTGCTAGTAGTATTACTGTAGGAATGTTTCATAATATTGACTTTGTGGATACATTAATAAATGATTTTAAATTTGAAATATAATTGTGAACTAGCCTGTATACTAATCTTACTGAAATTACTAATATGACTTACAAGTAAGTTATGACAGGTTTCTCAGAAATACCTTCATATTTTTAAATCCTGTCTATCATATCGAAATATACTAGAGTAAAATATGAATCTTCCTTCTTGTTACTGTTACCAAGGTGCAGTAACATGTCCAGTGATTTTTGATGTACTGTTATTGTACCTGATATGTAGTGTTTCAAAGGACCTTAGTCTAAATTATCTATCCAGATGATATTTACTATGGGGATGCGCAAATAACATTCAATCCTTGAACAAATCCGTTTAGAGAGGAATATCACAAGTGTAATCATATCTCAAACAGAATAGGTTCAGCTTGAATAAAATGAAAACAAAAACAATTTCTTTTTACTAGAAAACAATTAAAACCTACTGGCAGAGTTTACTTGTCAGGGAATTATGAGATATTAGCAGGTTACTTTTCAAATATCTAGGAATAACCTCTCAGCAAGATTACAAATGGAATGCTCAAATTTGGCCTACATTAACTATAAATTAATCAACATCATAACGTCATCTCTGTGGAACTACATGAGGAGCATCTCCAAGCTCCATGATGATGTTCTACAGAAATAGTATTCGATCCTTATTGGATTAATTCTTTCATGTTTTTAGCTCAATGAATACAAATCAATTAGAACTCTTGCAAAAGAAGGTAAATGCTGCTTTCAGAATCTCATTAGGTTTACCTGCGCATACTCCTGTTCACTCAGTTCTTGCTGTAGCAAATGAAGTATCTCTTCTACATAATACTATTTCTAAAATCAAAATTCATAAATAAGGTAACTCGTCTTCCTTCACATCCAGCATATATTATTTAATCAGTTAACAGATCTCTGCTCTGCTCACCATTCCTTAGATCATATCCAAATTATATCAGAATTAATTTGCTACCACTAAAGATAAAAACACCATAAATAACCCACAACAGTTTATTCCATTTAGAAGAATCCCTCCATGGACACCTGAAAGAAGCCCCCATTTTCTACCTTCAGAGAATAAAAAGTTACTTCCTCCATGGAAGTGCAATAAGTATATAGAATGCCTATGGTCATACAAGGAAACTTCCCATCTCAAGAAACAATTTTCACAAACGGATCATATTGTCAAGCTAGCAAAAGATTAACTGCTGCATATTATATACCTAAAATTGATATTCGTAGGAGTTATTCCGTAGCATATAATTTCGGCATAACTTTAATAGAATTGACTGCAATATTAGTTGCACTCTGATTTTTTATGGATTACTTCTCATAACGATATAATATGGCAATGAAGTAGTCGACAAATTAGCAAAAACTTCGGATTACACAATAAATATTTTTCTGAACTGGCACCCAAAGAGTGATGAAGAAATTCACGATTTTTTTTTAATCGAAACACGATTTTAAGGAAATGTCCAAACCCAAAGGCAAACATTTCTTTTCTCTGTAAGTCCAACATAGAATGTAAAATACCTTGTATCAATATGTTTTAATATATTTGTTAAAACTTCTTGTCTCGTATATTTAGGGCGTTTCCTTCAACAACAATTCTTACGTTTGCTTACAAACCACCCCATCACTCTTCCTCCTTAATTTTTCTTCACGCGCCCCTGATTGTAATATACGTACATTATATTAAGAAAGATTATCAGTTCTTCATACTCTTGTAAACTGTCTAGTTTTCATTGAACAATGCAAAACACTAACAGATACTTTAACAAAAATGAATCTTCCTCTCAATTTAGAAGCTATATTAAAGCAACCACCGTTATCTGAGCACAATTAAAACAGTGTATTAGAAGCAGTTTTCAATTTCTGTCTAAGTGTAATATTTCTCGTGGTATGAAAAATTATTTTTAAACAAGTTTCGGGGTGAAAGTGTAGACAGCCAATATCATTTAACTAACTAACTGACATTTTTATATGTCAGTAATATAGGGCTTGTGATTTTGCTGGCAGTAACTTTTCTTAAATATATTTTTATCGTAATTCACATTAATGAATAATTCGAGCTTATCAACACATTAGGTCAATGTCAACAATGTGTGAAATGTGACTAAAGGTTATTTAATAATTTTATACACTCTTTCAGAAATGCCATCGATTACATTAGGGGGGGGGGGGAGGTGGATTAGTTACTTCAGAAGGAATTTAATTTCAGAAAAAGTAATGTAGTAAAAGTTTCTATTCAAATAAATTATGCAATTCACTCTTTAAAAAAAAATCTATATCAATCAATTAGATTTATATAAGAACCATTTAAATTGAACATTCTGGTTACATATCATCAGTGCTGAAGCTTATTTTCCCAAAACCCCTCTTAGGAAAAGGTGAAATATACAGTACTGTAAGTGGCAACGATAATAGAAAAAAATGAGAAAAGTTTATTTATTGTTGCAGTGCTATTTACATAATAATATACAAATTTTCTAAAGACGATCCTTTTATGCCCACAAATTTCAGCTTATTTAGAATGGAACACTATAATGTTGTTATTGTAATAAAATGTATGTGTAAGCAGACTTAAAACACGAGTTTTAATTATGTGCTATTCTATAACAATAATTTTGTATTTTTGTCTTATTCTGATACTAGGCCTATAATAATAATTATGGCCAGAGCCTTTCCTAAGGAATTTTTATAACTGCGCAAATTTCACAATTTTTGCCTCCCCCCCCCCCCTTTAAAAAAAATTGGGTCGAAATTGTTTTGAAAAGTATTCCCATGCGTGTATCCAAATCTTAGGGA
>JAQIWE010002363.1:0-13384 GCA_034698565.1 Campodea plusiochaeta | reverse complement strand
CCTATTTTCAGTTTCCAATTTTAGAAATTCTTAATTTTTGAAGTTTCAAAGCTATTATTAGCTTGATATAAATAATTATAAAACATTATTCAAATTTCATAAAAATACATTAAGTACTTTTATTAGAGCAATGATTTTTCGAAGTTGAATTTCATATCCACATGCACATGAAGTGAAGTTATTTTCCCCTCTGTGCATTTAGATAGAAAACTCTTCAAATATATAAATTATCTGCGGGAAAAGTACTAGAGGAATTTCTCTGAAACTTTAAGAAGTTATTTATAATTATCATATCAAAGTTCACTATACTAAATTATTACTTCTCTAACTTTAGAAATAAAATTTTCATCAACGTTGAAAGTAAGCTTCTGTTTTTAGATTGACGAAATGACTGCCTTTTTTTTTTTTACTGTAACTTTTTTAAATCAACAATAAACCCCAGCATGGTCTTACGATTCCATTCATATCAAATATAACCAAATAAATTTCTGAATAATGAAAATAACTCATATATCAAAAGTGAAGTAACTTTATAATCACCCTGTATTATACGAAAAACTATCAGTCGTGCAGTGAAAACGTTTCAGCTTCTGAACTGAAGCTGGCATTAATTTTACAATGTATAAGACCCAATCTCCAAACTACAAAGTCGAAATTAAATTTTTACAATCGATTTGGGGTTTTATGGCTTCCATTAAAAAATTCATCGTTCCTAACTTTCATAATGTATTGAACATCGAATTAAAGGATATTCAAGATAGTTTTTATTCGTTTTATTCTAATGAACTCAAAAATGTTATAAAACATTATAGAAAAAATCGAAGCTTTTGGAAAATATGAATCAAAGCCGTCAAAGTTAACAAACTTCTTAAAAAACATATTATCATTATAAGGAATATTATATATAAACCATGAATGAATTCTTTATTGCTTCTATTGTTAATTAATTTCATGATTGTTATTGAGCCAGATAGCATAACTTTAATTAAAAATAAGGAAATTCTGCACATTCAAGAAAAGTTACTGTTATACTATTTTCATAAGCTTAACAGATATTTTTATTACTATAATGACTTTTAGAAAACATAATAGATGTCTTTTTAGAAAACAATAGAAAGAGATGTCAAATATACAGATTATAATTCAGATCATGAAAAAAAAAAATAGTTTCCGAACTATAGGCTACCTAAAATAAATTCTAAACTCCAACGTTTCCAGTAGTATCGTTTGAAACCTGAAATCAATTCCTTCTATGAAGTTTCGTTCTTTCTGCAGAAGTATCACGTCCCAGTACTTGTTTCTACTTGCCGTCAAGAGCAGCAGGCAGTAGTAGAATACTTCTATGTATTAGTAACGAATGAAGAAGCATGGCGAAAACTTATTACGAGTACGACGATTAAATCAAGAGGTGTATGGAAAACATAGGAAAGGAAATTTGATAACTTATGCTTTTAACTAGATAGTAAAACGGAGTAAAGTTGATTTTGAATATTTTAAATAATTCTGTTTAATGATATAGTCTATAGGCAGTTATCAGTAAACTGAAATTTCTAAATAGTTTTGAACTGACGACGTGAGTGAAATGACAATTTCATTTTATTGATTTACTAGAGCCCTTTGTCAATGCAGCTGAAACGAATAAATGTATAACAATTAAAAAGTTCTGAAAGTAAAACAAAGTAACTTCATCTCCAATTGATTAAGGGATTGACTAACTTTTTCTGAAAATACTCCCAAAAGAATATTTTCCTTAACTTATACAATAAAATTGTTGCTTATATTCTAATGCTAATAAAATTCGCGAATCTATAAAAGTCATTGACCGGAACCTTCATTACAGGTAATAAGTAATAACTAGTACGGTATATATATATTATACCATATCAAGGGAAATGTCATTTTCTGCATCATCGAGTTATAAATATGACGTTGATAAAACAAACACAGGATACTCCAAAGGGGAAATATTATTAGTATTTAGTAACAATGACTCCTACAACAATGTACTTCCTGGGACTCGTAAAGTTTCGTAGAATTTCGTGTTATTTTCCAAGATTACAACGTAGATTGTAAGCGAAGAAAGTGTCTTCTTAATAAATTAATGGTCTTAAAGAAAGCATCAGTTCTAATACAGTATGTTCAAACTATAGACCTATATAACAACATCACAATGTATAAAACGAAGAAGACTCATAATTATGCAGTGTTTGTGCGATAAATAAATCAAACAAAAAACAACTTCCTTGCAAAATAAAATGGTTCACATCTGCTGCCCTAGAAAGCTGTGAACTTTGATAAGAAACACATAATTTAAAATTATATTTCTAATGGTGCATGAGCTCCCTGCTCTCGCTATAATGGTATTAACGGCAGCAATTAAAAACAAACTATTGATTTATAAGAAAATATATTTTAAGCAAATGGTTAGTTAAAAAGGTAAAATTCACGCATTTTTTCCTTCCCACAAACTCAACGAAAACAATTAAAGGAATAATGAATGTATATTTCAACTCATAAATCATATGCAGTCTGCTAAAACACGCAAATGCAACATTTCTTGCATAATAATGATTCCAACAAAAGTTCACAGACATCAGCAGACTCCTTTTATATATTCCATATATTCAAATTAGTAAAATCAATAAATAACACGGCAGCAAGGGAAAAGGGAACTCTTAACACCTTCAACCATTTTTAACGGGGATTTTATACACTCTGAACAATATATTATTTCACATTCACTATAGAATTTGTTCCTTCCGTTTTTTCTTATTGTTCTATAAATTATAGAGTCTATAGAATGAGTAATGAACTAATTAAAAATAGAGTTTATATTAAGCTCGTACATTATTATTGTGAGATTTTGTGTTGTTTTTGTAAGTAGAAAACGAGCGTAGGTTTGTTTGAGACTGTAAATTATTGTTTCTTTGGATGAATTAACGAAATATTTCAGTGTTTCTAGCGGTTTCCATGATCGATATTTTAGAAATGAGAGTTTTTAAAAAGCTTTGAAATCTCTTAGGATTCGAAATCGGTGTACTGAATATTAGTAAAAGACCATCGTCAGTCCCGTAAGTGTGTGATATTAGAATTTACAAAGTACAAACTGAACATTATTCTCGTTCTGTATATTAGCACTGAAATAGCACAATCCTACAGCTTATATAACAATACAGAAATATGCTCAGCAAAGATATCTCGGGATTATATCGTACACTAACTGACTGGTGTATAATTAACAAAGAACGAACTATGTAGTATTATAAGGAAAACTTCCGCTTTTCATCAAGGTAACATGCTAACTCATTTTCACCCTAAAACGCTAAAGAAAAAATCTTTACTTTCTATTATAAATTACATAAAGTAGTGATTTATAAAAAGTACTTATTTTCTCACACACGCAACTTGTCAACAAGGAGATTTGTTCATGCTTCCCTTTAGCAGCTCCCCTTCATACATTTCTCAAAGTTTTCCCACTTTTCCTGCACGGCTGGACTGCTATAGATAATATATAGTTCAAAAACTTTGCAGGGCCCATCATCTTCAAAAACTAAATACAACTTTCTAAACGTGTCGGGGATATTTCCTATAGCATTACTTATAATAAGAAGTTTCAAGTTTTACTCGCTCCTAGCGCTGCTATCGTCACCTATAACACTATTACAAGGTCCTCGAGGAAAGATTTTCTTCTCCATGACAACAAAATTGTTCGTTGTTCTTTTATTTGATAGATCGCTACGTCACACGACAATGAAGCATTAAAAGTAATGGCGGCAAGTCGGTACTATAATAATTTGCTTTATAATTGCTGATTTTATAGTCAGTTTATTTTGTTTCATACACGAATAAAATTACTATATATATGAAACATGATTTCAAAAGAATAAAATGTTCACTTTAATACTTTCGGCCATGAAGTTATTATAAGAGAGAGATTTGGCTTGAAGGTTTTTCTAAACCAATCGTAAATAATAGCAAACTGATCTCTGAAATGCATGTATGACATCATAAACTTTTTACATTTCAGCCAATCAGCGTGCTATCCTTGAAGACTGATTTTTTAAAGCCTTAAGTCAAATATCTTTAATATAATAGTGGATTATATAAGTCACCAATTACAAAGTAACTGATCAATGCTCACACTATAAAAACGTAAAAAAGGGAACAATAAACGACAATTCCGTGAAAATGCCTCAATTCCACAAGAAGCTCTGCTGCAATCGAAACAACTTCTTCCCTCACAAATCCTAAATCCAATAAAACCTTCTCATTTTTAATCTAACTTCCTTTAAAAAAAATCCCTTTTTCTGCTGGAGCCAAATTCAATACGGTACCTCCCCCGTGAGACAGAAGACTGAGATCATTTCACTACCTTATAGCTTATACTACCGACTAGCTTGACCGTATATATATCGCGAAGAGGGAAGGGAAAAATAATCTCCTTTTGCCAATTTTCCCTCCAAGAAACACTCCCATGACGTCAGACACAAGTTGATCCAGTAGTTGAAGGGGATTAAACTCGAATAAGATGAAATTGACAACTAGAAGACAGTTCTTATATAGAGTTCAAATTGGTGTCATTTTGTTTTTCAAGATGCTGGGTGAAGTAAAATCTGAGGAAATATATTTAGCATACTGTTTTCCTTTTGCTTGTAAGTTAACATTTATTACTAATAATAATGGAAAATTGCTGGCATTTACTAAATAATATTTCTAATAATATAGTAATAATATAATATAATATATAATATACTGACACTAAATAATATTTCATTTTCATAGCAATTGATTAATTATTTTCAAATAAATCAGCTTCGACTATCATTATTATTGTTACTGTTACGAATAGAATATCCTAAACATTTTCTTCATAGCATGACGATTAAATATGATTAAGGGTCAGGCTTTCATTTTGTTACTTTGTTCTTATTGACGGTTATTTAAGTAGATTGTGTCATCCCTGCTGAATCATAAGTTGCAACATAGGATTTTATATCAATCTCTTGCAAAAGTTACAAAAGTATTTCTTCTTTTAATATATTTAATAAATAGTTAAGACCAAAATACTGCAGCACTACTACAAATTCAAATAATGTATTCTTACTTTATCCTGCAAATTCTAATTAATCCTAACTTCTATGAATTTGGGAATCCTACACACCTCCTGTATACCCCGTAGTTCATAGTAAGTTTTGAATCAAATCAATATGCTGCTTTATTATATATTTTCATAAGTAGTCACGGAATTCGTGAATGAGAAGTGCTGTTCGATTGTTGAATTGCATTATTGTAATAAATCAACTAATGTGGGTCGTAGGTGCACTGCACTGCAGCCTAAAATTTAGCGTGCTTATAATAATTACAATGTACAGTATATACTGGAGATTAAGTACTAAAACTGTCCTTATTTGTATTTCGCTAAAAATATAATGTTGGTGTTCCTACTGTCAAGTTATTTTCATCATCAATTTTACCTATAGTAATTAAATATTGTGCACAATTTCTGTTATATTTCTCATATTATAAGGATAATGTACACTGGCAATATTAAGATGGTTTAAGCCCTAGGATTGTGCTTTAGACTATATTGTATCGACTGCTATAGAAATTAAACCATTATTTAAAATATTATTAATTAACGACATATTCATCCAAATAATTGGTGTTTCGTCTTCTTAAAATGTATTTGAAAATAATGATCATTCTCGAAAAAAAAATTACAAAGTCATTTACAGTTTATACAACTGTTTTTGAACAGTGTCTAAACATTCTTTCATTATCCCCTTTTGAAAGTTTTCAAACAACAGAAGAAACTTCTAAAAACATTCGTTTATTTTCCCCTTCAAATAGAGGGAATCTCTATTAAGGATTTAGAGCTGCTGTATCTTACAAAAAGTATACTTCAATCAGGTTCTATATAGGATCTATAAAAGTTGAACAAAAAGGTATGTTTTAAAGGCGAAAAGATTAATAGGCTTCCTTCTAGAGTGGAAAAAACTGTACTTTTTATACTTTTACGCTTGGAAGAGAGCATTTCGAAACGTTTTCATTATAAAGTATATGAAAGAATGCCTCAGTCGAAATTAGTTATCGGAAAAAGTGCAGTTTTGTATCAAGTATTGGTTCAAATGAGTACAATGTTTGCTGTAAAGATAATCAATATTGTAATATCAGATGTATTTAGAGGTATTATTAATAAGCCTTTGATTTATCAGAGATGGTATTATTTTCATAATACAGTTCTACTATCTCCAATGAGTTATTACATAGGCAGGTATATAAAATAATTAAAATGGAAGTTACTGTATCAGTATGGAAGAACCTACTTTTTAAAAAAAACCTAACTGGAATAATGGAAGGAAGATCTGCGATATATAAAAGTAATGTTATTTCATATTTTCATTGATAATATTTCCCCTTACTTTTTAATAGGAAAGGGCATCCTAGTTGCAGAGAAAGTACAGTTTACATAAAGAAAAAATATTTAATTAATATAAAATTATATAGACAAATTCTGCATCATACAGATTGTTAGAAGTTTCGAAGGTATTGTAAGTAATAGATCCGATTCAAAGGGGGGGAAATGAGAAATGGTTTCTTTAAAGACTGCAATGAAACAAAATTTGAGCATATATAAAATAATTATGCATTTAAATATACATAACCTGTTTCATATGATAGTGGGTTGGGTCACAGCATTTGGATTTATACTAAGGAGTAAAGCATAATATAATTATGTATCGAGGGTTTAAAACAAATAAGATGAATTACAGTCGTATTTGTAAAATTTTACTAAATGATAATGATAATAAGAAGAACATGTATAATTTTACAAATTTTCTTAAATTTCTTATTTTTTTTATCCAAAATCCTTTCTTCTCGAATCATTTTTTTCTCTTCCTAAGTTCCTATATATAAACGTAATTGTAAGAGAGAGCAAAGCAAAGAGCTAGCCATAACCATAAAGCTATTTGTACAAAAGCAGATGCCAATAAAAATATAAAGAGAAGAGTATATAATAATATAGAATGTTCTACTATATATGGAGTATCACGCAATCTTATGGAAAGGAAAAAGAACATCTTTACTATTATGTATTATTATGTATAACGAGTATTCGTATGGTTTTGACAGGAAACGCATGTTAGCCTGTTTACGAACTTTCTATAACAATGAAGCTTTAGAATGGCAGTTTGAGAGTTTATATTATACCAGAATATATCAAACTAGTTTAAAGTCTATATATTAAATGTTACACTAATGTTAAAAACAATAATACGGAAATGTACAAAATGTACACTGGAGTAAATGTATGAATGCTAATAGGCTATGAGTTTTAGTTTGAGACAGGAAACTTCGGAATAAAATAGTTTGGAAATCGAAAGAACACAAACTTAAGAAACTGAAATTTGCAAAAATCTTGACTTGCAAATTTTATTTATTTCATTTCGAAGATTTCGTTAACCACTGAGACAAATAAATAATCTAAAAGCGCTGAATCTATAAATTTATCGGACAGAAGATCGTTATTCGGTTTCGGTTCCTTTATTGTGAACTTTCAACGCCATGTAAAAAGCCAAGAGCACGTTAGGAACAAAGTAAATTGTAAATTACAGAAAAACTAAATTGGCTGATAGCCTCACATATAGATAGAATTTTAAAAAATTGAAAATTTACCAAAGAAAAGCATACTATGTAAAGAAATAATCACAGAAAAATAAAATTAACCAGCAGTTTAGACTATAATAATATTTAAAAACTACATTAGTTCTACATTCGAAAACTAACAAAATCCAATGAGGTCATTCATCTCTGGAGTTACAAACAACCACTCGAAATTAACGACCTCTGAATTGATGTTGCCCTAATGGCAAAAATATTAATCCCACCAATATATAATTATATTAATACTATTAATTAATGAATGTAAATATAAAACAGCCGTCCATCAATCTAGAGAGAGCAATTACTTATAAACCTATTAACAGTTTGTATTTACCATAATTATTAATATATTGAATTTAATATATTATGTTGGTGTATATTTATTAAAGCTAATTTGTGGGTAATTATTAACAGCTATAGTGAGGGAGGCATGGAAATGACAGATTGAAAATATGAAAGAGATCGATGACCTATAGTAATTGTTGAAATAATATTTATTCAGTTTAAAAGTTTTCTAGTGCTGGAAACACTCACGTCTCTGTATTAAACTGTACATTTCAACTTTCTCGATATGCGATACGGAGAGTAGTTTGTATTAACTTTTCAATATCAAAAAACATATCATTATTAGAAGGTAAAAACTCTCTTGATCATACTTTTCTAAAGAATATAAATTGATTTTTAAGAAATAATTATACTTCAAAGTATTGGGCTGATTTCACGTAAATTTTGCATTGAGTTTATGCAGTATGCACTTCAGGAATCATCAAAGTATTCTCTCGAAATGGCACCTTTGATACTCATGGTGGTATACTTTTTGCAAATTTCTTCAAAAGTTATAGCTGATGAGATAAATAGGCACGCTAAAAGAACTGCAATATATTGTGAAATAAAAACTTCATATTCACTAACGTATTCTTTTAAGATATAGTTGTGTTTCAAAAGAGTTTAATTTCAACATTTTTTCATATGACCCTGATGATAAATTTTGTAAAATTCGAAACCCGGGTCCGTAGAAAATAAATTATGAAAAGAACTCTAAGGCAGTTTTTATTTCAGTTTATTTGTTGCTGATTTTATCTATTAAGAGATTTTTCCTCTCGTTTATTCTCTTTATTATTTTTAATTGATGGTTTGAATTTTTTCATCCATCGTGCTGTATAGTTTGTCTCCCGAAAATATTAATGTGTTACTTATTTTTTGTTACATACAAATAAATTAAGTAAAATCCATTGGAAAGATGTAATGACTCAGTTTCAGTAAAAAAATAGTACTGATTCTGTCTAAAATATGGACTGATATGGTTCAGGATTTTTTTTTGTCAGTCTGTAACAACTGGAAATAATTGGTACATATATACAATGGACATTTAAAACCAAAATGTTTTATAGAATTACATTTTCATTTTATAATTCTAGAACGTTAAAGTTACAGAAATTGTTGAAAATTTGTATGCCTGGTACCTCTATTGTTTTGCGTGTTCTCCATTTTTTTTTATATATAAACTACCTAATAACAAAGGTGGAATTATGAAATGCTGAAGATTTTTCAGTATGAATCACAATAACTGATAAAAGTAAAACGTTGCTTTTATTAAAAAAAAAACTGAAATAACAAATTCCACGTAATTCAAATGTAAGTTTTGTTTATTGTTCACTAATAACAACAGACAATAAATCTCTTTGATGAGGACTCTTTGTCTTAATATAAAATAATTCCGAGTCTTGATTGTCGGCACACAGGGACCGACATGACGATGAAATTTTAAACTTTCAAAGATGAAAGCGAATTCAGCAAAATCAGAATTCCATACTTTGGTTTTGTGCTTTGTGAAATCAAATAGTCGACTTCAAATGTCACTTGACTGTTAGACTCAGTAGAAACTTCAAAACTATTATATTTCTATTGCTCTGTTACAGATACAGTATCTCAGTATAACACATAGCAGTTTTGAAGTTGTGAGCTTCAATAAAGAATATCGAAATTCTAAAATTTAAAATATGCTCAGTTCATAAAATTTTATTATAGTCTAGTTATTATCCGTTTTATAGCATGTTATATTCCGCATAAATGAATTAAAATTTGCTTGATATGTTATTTTCTCGTTTTTTAAATATCTCCTCATTCTCAGTCGTCAGTATATAAAGTGAAATTTATATTTATAATTATTCAATTTAGTTGTGTTAAAGGGTTACCTGCAGCTAAATTGACTTTTCTGATATTATAACATAATAGTCTTCTTGATATAAATAACTCATTATTTTTCTTACCTCTCCAAAAATTACCGGTTGAGGAGATATTCACCTTTGAAAATGCAAGAAAATAAGCTGTAAGGTAGCGGAGCAAGCGTGGCCCAAAACATGACAACTGCTGATATATGAATAAAATGATTACTTTGCATTGTTTTACGTCGGTTTTGCTACCACTTAATAGATATGTGTTTTGCAGCGAATAATTTGCATATTTTCGCAAGGCAGCGAAATTAGGCAGGTCGATTTGTGCTACCTTGTGAAAAACTATCGACTTTATACACAGAAATATCTCTTGATTAATTTCTATGGTCATCTATTTCTGAAATATCTCTTGATTAATTTCTATGGTCATAACATCTGAAATTAATTATCTGCAAGTAAACCTTTAACGATCGTAATACTGTGTATGTTTCGCTTACCCTACTTCAATTCTTGGTAACTGTTCAACTTGTATGGTGAAAGGTATATTATATGGTGACGTAGTTATAACTCCTAATGCAAATACAGCTGTAGAACTTGATGGTTCGTAATTTGGAATATTCGTTACAGGACATAACACGTTACTACTGTTGAAGTATTTTTTACTTCTAAAATGAAAAAAAAAATGTATTGTGTCAATATTGAAGATAGCCTTATAGCCCCTATAGCTCTTGATACGACAACAGAATACACAAAGAGTCTCAAAATGTGGACAGATGTGAACCCGTCATCACTTGTAATTTATTTTATAGGATTTGAATCTCTAAAAATTGAAATATCTGCATATATTCAAAGTTTTCAAGATTCAAATATTGCAATGTACGTTATTGTTATACTTACATGCCAGTGCTACTTGTCTTAATAACTGGTAATTGCCATGATTTAATTCCAATTTCGTGTCCAGTGAAAAATACTGTTGTGTTATCTTGATCAGTAGCGTTCGGAAGTTTACGAAATACACGTAGAAAACCATCCTAAAATAAATCAATATGTTATTATTAAAATAAATTGGTGAGTGTGAGATCGTTTAAGAAGTACGTAAATATATATGATCTTGCAAGTTACATGAGGACAGCATTATTACAATTTATTTATTTTCAAGGGCGTACTCAGAACCACTAAAAGGGAGTGGTTTTGCAGAGGAAATAAGTTATATCCATAGAATATTTTGACCTTTTTATATAAAAAAATAAGCAATTTCATTGGTATTTTAGGGTACTTGCTCGCCGTGAGGCTAAATTTTTTGTCATTTTTAATAAGAACTTAGCAATTTTAATGAAATATTTATTCATTTCTGGAATTTTTTGCCTTTTTATTTGCTTCAAGGGAGGGATTTGAATCCCCCCTCTCGGGTACCCCACTGTTTAATTTGATCTGATTGGCTTGTTCACTCTGGAACCTTTCTACTAGTACTTACAGGCAGGAGAGATCACTGAATAGGTTTGAGCCAAGGTTTGTGGAGTTTCGTCTCGACGCAAATCTAACTCCAGCACTGGTTCATGGAATAATTAATACAATAGATAAAAAAATATGTTTTGATAAACGTTAAAACAATTAGAATCAAAACTTATAATAAAATCTTTGTTTAACATTATTTGGTATAAGCAAAAATGAGCAAATCCATGAAGCCCATTGCTTTCTCGAAAACGGTATGAAAAATTCTTGAAATTCAGTCGTGGTATATAAATTATAAGAAAATATATCGCTGTCGTGATGCCTTCCTGTTCTAAGTTTAGTCGATGGACATGAAAAATAATAATAAAGAAATTGTCTGTTGATAGCATAAAAATATATTTAACAAACTCGCAGTAATTTATTTCTTCTTCCAAACATCGAATATACATCAGCATTAATGAATAATTATACCACCCTGTTCTTACCTTAATTGTGTACTTAAACTCATAAGACAGTTCGATACTGCTATTAATGTAGTTTTCATAAGTTTCATTAATATTTGCTACAATCTTCATAAACTTCCCAGTTTCAACATTCAAAACACGGTGAGTATTTATGACCCTTCCATCAGTAACTAAAACCACAGCAGTTACCAAAAATAAAATAACTTCACGTAACGTTCTCATTTTTCACATCACATTAACTATACTGAGTTGTGTGACAAGTAAAGAGGTTCGTACTCTTCAAACAGTATTTTTACTTGTATGTAATATTCAGACCGATAAAGATTATCTGCAATCCTTTCCTGCCCGTTTTTTTAGTAATTTCCTTTGTTGATGCAATTTGTGTCTGCAAGATCCAAGATGTTGTGAGCAGAAATAACACAAATTAATATTATAAACTTGAAAAGTAAACTGCATCATCAGCTGTATTGATAAATGCTATAACTTACATTAGTATTTTAATGTATGTTTTCCAGAACTGTATAACATTTTTCTGATTCCTCTTTACAAGGAAATTTTCCAATTACATTTTTTAAATGTCAATATACCAAGAATGGTGTACCTTGAAATAAAAAAAATAGAACATCCTCCCTGGACTTTCCTTTTGATCCTTTTGATTATTGTCTTTATATTATGTTTGCTCCATACGAAATAAAGGGGGGGGGGAGGGCAGAGGGAGCATGCCTTGGAATTGCATATTAATTATTCTCATTGAGATGCATGTAAATTGTAGAAAAATTTAGCTAAAATAATAAAAAGTAACAAATTTCCAAAATATAATAAAAATGGTCTAATTTTTTTTTACTTGATTAAAAAAAAAAATCTTCCTTGATTTCCGCTTCCCAAACTCCTCTAGATCCTGTACGCCTGAAAATATAATGTTTTCTAACATCGACCCCCCCCCCCCCTTCTGTCAAACCGAAGTTCCTGGGTCATGAAAATACCCATGAATGTTTATTTTCAGTTGGTATTTACTTATACTATCACATAATTATGAGAGTGTTATGATCATGGTTGGTGGGAGCAGCAAAGAAAATTTTGAAAATTAATAGGAAAAGAGAGAAAAACTCCCTTTCTATACCATTTTTATTGGTATTTTGTCCACAGCCCATAATATTTTTGGTTTTTATTATTACTCGTATTATTATTAATTATTATCGTTTTATTAGGTTTAGTTTCTCTGTCCTCAAAAGACCAGGGTCTCGGCGTGCAGCGCACGACTTTCACAACCGTTAAAAGCGCCACTATTATTGAATATTTTTGTTATCAACCCGAAAGATAATATGTATAATATGTTATGTGAAAAAATGTATTAACACACTACTTTACATTAGAATAATAGACTAAGCAAAATTTAAAAACAATATCACCCCGATCCATGAATACTTAATTTAGCTATCATTCTGTGGTCTGATCGGTCAAATGTGGTCTGTCAATACAATCATTTTATTTATAAGTGTATATCAATTTATTATTCCTAAAATCATAATTATTATTTTATTTAAATGTGTAATACTGCTACTCTACATTTCAGCAGGTCAGTAACTTTTCAATCCTCTTTTTTTAAGGAAGAGTGTCTTGACGACAAGG
>JAQIWE010002362.1:0-13384 GCA_034698565.1 Campodea plusiochaeta | reverse complement strand
CTTTATAAGGAGTTTATGAAAATTTGATCAAGTTTTATACAACTTGTTAACCATTTTATCAATTTTTTTTGCATGGGAAATTAACAAGTAAGATCTGTCCAATTATTTTTTGGATAAGAGATCCAGTATTTCAATTTTAACATATTTTAGTCGCCCTCCCGTCGGATCTTAATCTCAAAAATTCAGTTTAATATGAGGATCATTTGTTTATAATGTATATTTACATTAACATTTGGAATTTCCTCGTCTTTGAATTCTTAGCCACTGAATAACAAAATGCTGATTTACAAATGTTACAAAAATTAAAACTATTATAAAACTTCAGAACCAAATTTAAAATGAAAAAAAAAATCTCTTTAGCAAACCCAAATTCAATAATACCACAATATTAAAAATAATAAATCATTTTTAAATTAAATTATTAGAAGCTTTGCAAAAGGAATATATTATAAATGAAATGTTTTTAACTGACTGCTTTGCATTGGAAAAATAAATTAAGAACAAGAATAATTTCGACTCAAGTGAGATTCGAACCCACGATCTCGGTCTACCAAGGACCGTGCTACTACGAGAGCACGGCCCTGGATAGACCAAGGTTGTGGGTTCGAGTTCCACTTGAGCCAAAAATTTTCTTACTCTTAATTTATTTTTCCAATGCAAAGTAGTCAGTTAAAAAGATTTCATTTATAAAAATAACAAATGCAAATCTTGTATAACCAAACGACTACCATAAGTCCATAATTAACATCTAAAAACCAAAATTCAACAATCAACTGAATCTCATTAAACACACAAACGTGACCACAACTGAAAACACAAACTTAAAAAGATTATTCCATCAAAAAATTTCACTTTAACTCATGTAACTTTTTCTACTTACGTGTAACATTATCATAACAAGTGCTATGTAACTGCCCTGAGAAAAGTTCTAATCCGATAATGGCGTATATAATAATAACAAACAAAACAAGTAGAGCAATATGTAATAAAGGCACCATGGCACGAAGAATAGAATTCATAACGACTTGGAGACCTGCAAAAAGAAGATAATGTCACTTTTGTTATAGGACTGTAAAAAGGGTTGTGGATTTTTTGGGTTAAAATATATTTCTTTCGTTAATGTTTGCTTTGTCAGAAATTTTCCAGGTTTTCAGGATTGATTACTGCTGTAAATCTGGAAAATTCATGTAGTGGAATATTTTTTTTAGAAATTCGACTGTCTGGTGTTTTTTAATGGAAGACAATATTTTGTTGAGATTAACAAATGACAAATCATTTTCTTAATGAACATATAATACTTTTATAGGATTAAAAAATACTTTGAGAAGTGTCAAAACTAAAATTCAAATTAATTTTCTAAATTTTAATATTTCATACAACTGGCTTTCTACAGTCAATTTATTTTCAAAATTATTTATAAAAGTTTTGGATTATAGAAAGATATTTTCTATAGTTATCAGTGTGCTCAATATTTGCTTGTTATTACAAAATATTTTATATTAGAAGTTCCTGAATGTACAGTATTGTATGCTGTAGTAGGTGCTCGCTTATTCGTAAATCTAATTTTCAGATTTTCTTAAGTGGTTACTCTGGTAAAAGTTTCAAAATGAAATCAACTATGAAGTTATGCGGTACAACAACGAACGTTCACTGATTGCTTTAAAATTTGATAAACTTTTCTTGACGAAATATTCTTTAGGTAAATTTATTTTGAAATCATTGAATTAAAAATGTTCAACATTTGTCACCTGTTCATATATTTGGGATAGTTATTTTGCTGATTTTTGATAAATAGACTGTCCTCAATAAAATCTGAACATATTTTTCTCTTGCACTACATTCACAGGTACATCACCCATGTACCTTTCGAGCAATTAAAAAAAACGAACATTTTGCGACCACTTGTTGCTAAAAACACGTTAATGTATGTTTCTGAATTGGAATACATTTCCTAGAATACCGAAATAAAAACAAAGAAGTAGTTCTCGTGACTTACTTGGCACGCCGGATACCAGTCTTAAAGGCCTCAAAACACGGAATGCACGTAAAGCTTTAACATCGAAACCTTCCTTCATAAGATTCGATAAAGCTGTACTTATTAAGCTGAAAAGAGACAATAACAATATTTTAGGAAAATAGAGAAAAACATAATTATAACAATTAGTGGAAACCGTTTTGCAGATATCCTATATAGTTACAATAATTCATAACCATTAATTTTATTGTATATTATAGCGAGAAACCTGAAGAGTTGCTGATGATTTTTGTTAAAAACAGTTTGCTCTTTTGAAATTACATTAAAAATTAAGAATCAACCTGAAACTCTTATAATTTTATGGAATGTGATAAACATTAATGAACTTCTTATCGTATATGTAATACGCTATATCTGACAAAGTTCACATTTTCACAATGTACAGTATCAGTAATATATTACTCATTATAGTAAATATTGAGATGGTAAAGATACGATTAACTAAAACCCATTGAATTCCAATGTATTTTCTATTTACTATTATACTATATTACTATTTACTATAATATTATTGTGATCATAATATTGTAAATAATAAAGTTGAATACAGGTGTGTATGTGTTGTTTTGGAAACATTTGAAAAATGATTTGAGGAATGTTGTTATCAAACTATGACATGATTGTTATATTTTACTAATGATATTGATATTGAAACAATTGTTATTTGATTTTAGATAATGATATTTCATTATAGATTTCCGTTAAGCATACTGTATACGCTATTTCCGTTTGAGATAATTTCTACCGTATTTATTTATATAACCAATCAAAGTAAATAAGTTGATAGCATTCTCTCGAAGTAGTCAAGTACCATCATTTCGAAGTGTTCATGACGTAAATGCAATCATATAATGTACTTCACTTTATTTTATTTTATTCTGTTTTTACATTTCACTACGTTTAAAAAATGTTGCAATTTATATTTATCTATCATCATCTTAGGCACAACATGTTTCTATGATTTTTGTTTGTTGAATTAAATGGAAATTTCAATAGAGTATAATAATTATGAAAGTTAATTACTTGCAGACTTCAGACAGAGATGTTCAATGAGAGGTTATCTGAAACATCAAAATACTGACTCGAGAAAATATTGACAGGATTTTCAACACCTTTCAGAAAATTGCTGAACGAAAGGAAAATATTTTTATTTATAATTTTCATTTAAAAATTTTAATAGGTGCTATACAGTACCATTATAATTTAAAATTACTGGCACAAAATATAATTTTGTCACTGAATATATTCACTTACCCTATAACTACGATGGTAAAATCGAGTATGTTCCAAGTACTCCTTAGATAGGCCCCTTGATGGGCTACTAACCCATACGCAATGATCTTCATGAACGTTTCTGCGGTGAATATCACCAAAAATATGTATTCGATTTTTTCCTGAAAATAACAAAAAATGGTAGTCATTATTATTTGAACTGAAATTTATGTCAGTATAATACGCTTGTGAAAGTCAATTTAGGAAACTGGATTACACTGTTTTTAGTATTAATATTTAAACCTGTATTTTTTCCAGCGGGAAGCCATCTTTTCCAACACAGATATTCCGTTTTACTTTCTTTGTCTCTATTGTATTCGCTTTCCCTAGAGACCGATAAGCTGTGTTGGAAAAGATGGCTTCTCGCTGAAAAAATATGCCTTTAAGCATGAAATAGCACATTGCAGAATGTTACATTTTTTAGTCATACATTTATTTTTTGGGGAACATTTTAAATTTTGTTTAAATAAGATGGAGATTTTACTGAAACGAGTCATTGAAATCTATTGACTGTTTTCGGCTATAAAGACACATGAATGTAAGTCTCCAAGGCTTTCTTGTGGCTCTAAACAGCATATATAATTATTGTGGTCACTACCAGCACCATGTCACTTTGGTCAGTCTCGTACATCCAAATAAGATTTCACCTTCACTTCCTAATTTAATGGTTTACTGGAAGATCAACTGGCCAGCAAGTAATAAATTTTCTAAGATTCTGCAGTGCCTCGAAGTGAAATATTATCCAAATTTGGTTGCGTTACGATTGGTAAATCTATAAATGAAACAAAATATTGACAAAGATTTTGTTTCATTTATGGATTTACCAATCGTTAAAAAAAAGCTAGACCACGGAATACCATTCTACAGTTTGATACCATACTGTAGCCGACTAAACTATACACTGCGCACTCCATATACATTATTATTATTAATGTATACACATAAAATAAGCAAACAAAACTTCAGATATTTTCACTGTCGATCTATATCATTTATTTCCTGGAGAGTAAAATAAGCAATAAAACAAATGACTATCGCTTCCACAGAAATCAATCGAATTGCCTTCAATCAAGTACTTGATGCATAATAGTATTGGCTATCCACACCAACGGTACACAATACACATGGTAAAGTGTTCTATAAAACGACTATACAGAATGAAGTACTTGGAAAAATAAATCAATTTGGAATTGGAAGTGATAGCATTACAATTTGAGGAAATCAGATGATGATGTATCGGGAAAATTGTGATTTGTGATTTTTATGTCGCTCTTGGTTGAACTGGAACTTGGAAAATATTTTTTGATGACGTTATTGGAAATTGTTTCGATTTCCTCGAAGTAGCTCTACAGTTGTTCTGTGAAAGGGGCAATTCTGCAGTCTGTGCATACAGTAACTAATATAATTACGATAATAAATCAGTTCTGAAGGAGCTTTATTTGGGCATTCGCGAAATTAATAACACATAATTTTAAATCCTTTATTGTTAAATCTATGGCAATCATAATACTGTCTGACCAATAAAAACAGAATCATAATTCAGTGGCATTCCTTTGGTTAACAAACCTTAGAATAAAAATGTACAAAAAATGAACTACACAATATTAATTCAAATCCCAACATTGATGGTACACATTTTTTTCTCTTAGATTGAGTCAAATGAATAAATTACACTGGTGAATACAGGTTTATCCGGTAGATATATGACTTATTTCAGTTTAGGTTTACTTATGAAGTGTCATTATCTGTCACTACAACTAAAAGGAAAGTTCTTCTTAGGACAGAATTTGATTTTTTACAACGTGATTGCAATAATTAGTGAAACTTAATGGTCAGTGACAGTATATCTGCGAAGACTGTAAAATAATACATTAACTCAGCTATGATGAAAGAAACACTGACTTATTTAACTAGAGATTTCTCAAAATAGGCATCTAAAACAGACGTTACGCTAAACAGACGCTAAAACAGACGTTTAGAGACGTAGTAACTAATTTTAAAATATATTTAGGAACGATGAGTATCCTGAAACATTGAAAATACATTGTGGTCAATGATGACTGCGTAGCCTACAAAATAATTCATTCATTCGATCAATCATTCCGTGTGTCAAATGATCCGATCATAACCTCAATCCATTCTTTCCATTTGACCACCAAAACTATATATTTCCAAAGCTAACATATTACTATTCCGTTCACGAACCAATTCTTTTTCTCTTATTTCTGACACTGCCTATGTATCAATCATGTTGAACCAATGGGATCATCTGGAGATATCAGATGCGAACTCCTCAATAAACTCAGACGGAATTTGAAGTAGTTCCAACCGTGGGTACAGTATGGTGGATTCATACAGTAACAAAATTCTGTTGAAAAAAAATTCTTCTTCGATCTTAAAGATCTTCTGACTTATCTGTGTTTGTTCTTATTTCGTAAATTACGTATAAGCAGATGTTGTCGTATTTGATAACATTTATGAAGTAATAGATACGTTTTTAAATTAAGAAGTAAGCTTCTTATCAAGTCCTTATTATAATCCAAATCAATTAAATGAAATGAAATTGTAAAAATATTTAAAAACAAAGAAACATTTGGAAAATCTTACAGTTACTGTAATAACCTTCTAAAAAGTATCAAATAAGATAAAAAAATGTTGATACTAAAAAGTATCAACATGGTACAAATGTAAATATAAATATGGAACTTCAATTTCTCTCAAATAAGATAATTTTTTCTCAAATGTAAAGTTTGAAACAAATAAATAAAATAGCTAAAATAATTAAATTATTTTGAAGCTGTATGTTTTGACAGCATATAATTTTACCCTACTTCTGGCAACATAAATTATTAAATTCAAAACGATTTAATGTAAGAAAATAAAAAACTCGAAATATCTGAGAACATAATCAATGCTAAACAACACTATCATCCAGAGTACCCTCTCGCCATCCCAATATTCGCGAGAAAAGAGTATATCATCTGTTTACTCACGTATTACAACTCATTACAGCTCTACCACTGATTAAAAAGATCTGAAAGGATTTAGCTTTTGATATAGCAGAGAGACTGGTATATATATTGTGGTTTTAGTGGCTCAAAAAACAAAAATCCATCAGCGAATGTAGATCTACTAGATAAACCAGTTCGTGATGGCGGTGGGGTAAAATACATCTGAGATTGGTTAAAGTAATATCGTTACGATTAATGCATTATATTGAAATTTACGAGAAATTTACTGCAGTATTTAACTCAAAGGAAATTTTGGCAAATTTACTAATATTAATTTAAATGTTTCTTCTGAGAGAGACGGATTCATCCATGTTTTAAATAGAGTGTTTTACGTTATAAATCCGAATAAAAACAGCAATTCCTGTCAATATCTCTGCAAAGAAACTTTGCTTTTTATCAAGACTCTGCTTTTATTTTGCAGAAATATTGACAGAAATTGCTGTTTTTATTCGACTTTATAACGTAAAACACCCTATAATAATGTTCACTTGCAACACTTTCATTTGTAAGTAATTGTCAAAGTAATAATATTTTTCATATCATTGCCTTAGCAACTCATTTGAGAATACCATAACATAGAGAATGCTACAGAGAATCAATATGTTTCAAGGAAAGTTTTTGTACCTATAAATTTTAGTTCTTTTAGAGAAGCAACGTGCAGCAAAATCTACAGCATAATAAATTAATAAATAAAAACGAATCACGCTTTTTCCGGTTGTTATAATTAATGTTCCCATAAATTTAATTCTCGTATAGTTTTAATAACTACCGTATATTAATTATTTATAAAAAATGTCATTAATATTTTGAGAAACTGGTATTTCGATCCTTACATTGTTAATCCTTCAGAAGTGAATATTTCATCCAATATTTCGAAAAGCCAAAGGAGGGCCAATATGGAATGTTAATATTAAGATGGTTTTATCCCTATAGCTGTCAATACAACAATAAATACAAAAATAAAATTTATTGACGAAAAAGTGGTCAAATTGTTGTACAAATTAAATCCCAAAAGAAGAAGAATATTTCTTTTTAGAAAAACTTACTCATCAGTAATCCCCGCCTTTTGTTTGAGAGACCTCTCCAATACATCAGGATGTGAATCCATCATATGCAAATAAACTTCATTTAATAATTCCGAATTCACATCAAACAGTTCTCTATGATGATCGATCATACATCGTATAACGTTGATACTATCGACTCGTTCTTCAGGAATGGTCAGCGAAGGTGTGACGTCACCGGGTGGTTTTGTTAATGTTGTGTGGAGGAGATTCGGTGCGAACAGTGTTGCCAAGTTGCTGCTGTCCATCTTGTTACCGCTCACCCAATCACCTGGAAGGAAATGGATGTTATGTTAATGCGTTCAAGTTAGTTTGTATATCGTCAATTAAATATGATCTGTTAGAGAAATATATGTTTATTTACATACTCTGTTTACATACAGTAAATTGACAAGTGCCACAGAATAGCAATATCAAATTAATTTGAAAATTTTAACGAAAAATTATATCTTCGTATATATATGGTTGTGCAGAATGTGGATGGAGTTTTTCAGCCCGCTTATAACAATTTCCTGGAAAAGTTTCTTTTACAAATGGAGTCTCTTTATAAATCTCTCCATGAAAAATTTCTTAATAGTGCCTCGAGCACCGATGTGCAGTCCGATAACTTCTACACTTTCCAAATCGTATTTTTCTACAAAATATGGAGAAGTGGGATTGTAATGATATGTAATTGCATAGTCACGTAAAAGATTTGAAGTTATAGTTCTCGATCAATAAACAAAATAACGTTTTTGGTGTACTATCTTCAAAACTAATATAATTTAACTCCTATAAATATTGAAGTTACTAATTAAAGAGAAAACTGCTGTAATATTAATAGTAAAATACACCAGTGTTTTGCTGTAGTATTGTTATTGCCCGTTATGTTGGCATGAAATTTTACGGTTAGGTTGATGAAAATTATAGTGAGAACACTTTCAGATCTACACTACATTTTCCATTTTCCTCAACTTGTGGGCTTTTATTTTATTTTGTCTATTTTTCTAATCCTCTTTTTGATAATACACTGTTTAGGATCTGATTGCAAAGCGAAACCAATCATTTCAAAGCACAATGAATGATATCTTAATTATTCTGTTTCCAAATTGTATTAATCTTATATCACCAACAATATTTTTATCATTTTAATGCAATCTCCTGAAAATGTGAATCGATGTATTTCTAATGGTCAAAGCTCTCCATTGTTCAAAATATTTTGAAAAATAATATAATGTTTGACAATCGCAATAATAAAAAGGCATTTCATTTTGTCTTTAGTATTAATTATTGTTCCTTACCAACAGGTGATTTGTGATCAGTTGAATTTTCTGCAACTTTAGCAAGAAATATGAGAAGTGCCCATAGTGTGTCTCTGTGTGAATGTGGTAGGAGCTGAACGAGATGTTGGAGTGCTTCGAGCTGGAGACGACGATTACGGAGTTCTGGAAGTGAAAGAAACTCATCATTACTGGAATTATCTGTGTAATATTATTGCTGACATATGTTTCTGTCGTTTGCTTGCCATTTTCTTTGGTCAGTTTGTGGGGCAAGTGACCGTGTAGCCTTGTCTAACAGAGATAACCCTAGCCAACGTAGTAGTATCCTCTGGAAAGTACTACGCTTTAAGGCACTTATTTGGATCTGAAGCGAATTTGACCAAAAACAGTTAGTATCCCGATCCGTGTACTTTACAATTACTCCTACTTTACAATTACTTACTCAATGTTTCTTCCATTTTAACGCAGGAATTTTTCATAGAGTTGAATATTACTAAATTATAATTTCAAACCATCAAGGTTATATGTACCCCCAAAAACGTACTTTGGAAAAACCACTACCATCTATTCAGGGTAAAATTCTTTATACAAATAACGATAATTTCGAGAGTACAGAGTGTAGTAGATGAAAACAAGAAATTCGTAGCCTTCTCTGTATATAATTATAAGTTTATTGGCAACCAGTTTTGCTACACAGTAGCATCCTCAGGCCCAAACTAAAACAAAATAAAAACAATCAATACATAAAATAAAATATAACCACTCACTCTTGAGAGGTTATGCTCCTGAGGATGCTACTGTGTAGCGAAACTGGTTGGCAATAAACTATAATTATATACAGGAAAGGCTACGAATTTCTTGTTTTCATCTTTATACACAGATATATGCCCCGTTGCACCATAAACTGGCCAAAGAAAATGTCAGGTAAGGGTAGGAACATGCCAAATGTGTAATAGTAAGTATAGCAATGGGTAAAGTGTTGGTAAATGAAAATATAATGGAAAATTTATTGTTTCAACTGACAAACACTTACTACACTTATTTTTATGAGCTTATTTTAAACAACTAAAAATATCTTTAATAAGGTGTAATAATTCACCATAACTGGATTATATCAAAAGTTTCAATTATATTTACATCTTCGTTTGCTTAATATACCTTTATTTAAATCCTGTATATGCTATTGGCATTTTCAACTGATCGTTCTATAACACGATTAGTTTGCTTCTATAAAATTATCAGGAATGTAATGTATAGAATCTGAAAAATGCACAGAATCCGAATTATTGAATAAAATTAAAAGCCATTTTCTTAAATACGGCTTTCCCTACAGTACTTTAGATTATTTTACCGCATCATAATGTAGTTGGTAGAAATAATGTTGTTTGTTGTTCTAGCAAAAACTTACTATAATTATATGAGTATTAATCTCCAACAAAGGAAATATAATTACTTGAATTACTGAAATTTATTGAACTTCTATAATGAAATATCTATAAAAATATCTTTTTCTTCCATCACTGGATGCATGTCAAGCAAGCAACTTTAATTGTTACTTGCTATAATTTAATCACGGAGAAACCTTTGAAAAACATCTTTGCAAGAATTGATGAAATATCGAAACAATAATATTAGTAATGTTTTCGAAATGGTATATTTCATGACAACCTAACAGAAAAATTAGCATCATCTAATTGACTTATTACAGTTAAAATGAGTATTCTAATTGACTTATTACAGTTAAAATGAGTATTCTAATTGACTTATTACAGTTAAAATCTAATTGACTTATTACAGTTAAAATGAGTTTATGCACATAAATTTTCTTTCGCACCATCACGTCAGAAATTGTGTACATCACTGGCACACGCCGATAAGTCCTTGACTTGGCGTGACCATAAAATATAAATAATTGCACTTTTTTAATGTTAACATATATATGTACTGTAAACATCACGTTCTATAACTTTTGTAAAAGATTTTGATAATTACAATAAAAAAAAAGAACTATGATGAAATCGCCATTTGGAGACTGCATGCAGTACCGTGGTGTCTGAGTTCAAAAAAAAAATCATTATAATTTAAAATAATAATCACGTGAAGTTTTCAAATGAACATTTTCCTTACCTTTGATGGATCACACACTTCTCCTCCTATGAGTGGAATACCGTAACTGACAATTCCTCTCAAATACCATTTTAGTTTATTTCCATGTTTTGCATAAAAATACATTCCACCTCCACTATCACCATTACACACGTTTGTATCTGAAATAAATTGAAAAAGTACATATACATTTTATAAAATCAGAGGATATAGATCTGTGGATGTCTCTATTACGAGGCTAAATATTTCAACTAGATCGCATCATGTCTAGTGATGGACAAGACAAAAGTTTTGCAAGATTCAGCTCTAGTCTTATGTTCATTTTTCAACTCAAAATTCATCAAGAATTTCGGTCTTCAAGTTAACAGTGTCGGTTTTAATTTCAAGAGTTTCGATCTCTATTGTCAAAACTTGTCTTGAGATGTCAAAAGTCTTGAAACACCCACTACGGATACGAGTGGCTGGTTACTAGTACATCTCATGAGCTATTATGATAGGGAATTTTTAAAGGTAGCTAAAAATGAATTCTTTGTAAAATATCATAGAAATATAGCAGTTAGTAAGTACCCACTCGTATCTGTAGTGGGCGTTTCAATTTCGAGGCGAGACAATAAGAGAAGAGTCTTCAAATTTCAAGATCCTGCCCATCACTAATTATCTCGATTAACTTGTAACTTCATAATTAAAAGAACAAATTTTAAGATTGTTTTGTACCTTAATTATAGTTTTTAATGAATATACCTGATGATGACCTTATGTGTCGAAACCTTGGTCGTGCACTTGACCTATTCTTACCACTCTTTCCTATATAGGTGAAGGCAGTCCCAGGTTTATGGGGTCAAGGGTACCAATCCACCCGATTGTTGAATTCTATGGTCCTCTAATATTAAGTAAAATATACTGACATTTGCTGTGTAAAATAATATTGCGAGATTTGCCAAATTTCCTTTGAAATAAATAGTAATAATCAAATAATCTTTGAATAATAGTAATAATTTGTACCTTACCTATAGTTTTAATGAATATAACTATACTCGAGAACACCAAGACTGATGAACCAAATAAGATTTAACATATTTTTAACCCACCGTATTCTCCTTTGGCACACAAAACTGTATCTGGCACATTGTGTTCTAATTGTTGTGAGCATTCTTGCCTTGATCGAACAGATATACTTGCCATTTGTAAAACAGGGGTATGTATTAATACATTTTCGTCTAATCCCCAGCCAACAACCTTTGTGGAAAAAAGTGATATAATGATTTTTTTTAAGAAACTATTTAGGTTGTCCAAAAAATGTGATTCTATTTTTGAATTTAATGTTTCATGATATAATAGAAGTAGAAAGACGAAAAGAAAAACGTGGGAATTTTTTTTTCTTTCTTGTGATCAATACATATACGTTTAAACCTACGAGAAATATAACATATTTTAACAACATTTTAGTGATACTCACCACTCCTTTGCTTCCAGGTTGAACATGATTTCCTTCTGCTGAAGTACTGGTTTCTTCCAAATAACAAATTGGACTCACTTTATCACTGAAAGTTACTCTGGATGAGAGAGTTAACAAAGCTATGTCATTTTTAATAGGTTCCAAACTGAATTCTCTATGGATGCTAATTTTAGAAATCTGGAATGGAAATTTGTTATATATTTACTTATTAATTTGAATAGATTTAATTATACTTACTGATTTCTCCTGAGCCCCACTTTCGTCTGATTCATAAGATGAACGGAGCTTACCCAGAATAATTCTGTAATCATTTCTATTACTACTGGATTCTAAGCAGTGAGCAGCTGATTCAATGAAAACACAGAAATTAATTATTAATTATATAATATTGTGTAATCACTTCCACGGGTAATTATTTTTAGAAAAGGTTTAAGATTATTGCTGTAACAAAATTAAAAATCAATTCATTTATTCAATATATTAAATTTAATTTTGCTTTACATGATATTGTAAAAATCTCTCTATGTTCGAAAATAAAATACTTAAGACAGTATAGTGAATTGGTATTTTAAAACAAAAAAATAGTCATTATCAGTAACAAGGTTCCTTTATTTTTTGTTATGCATTATTTTATAAGACAGCCCTTGAAAAACCCACTCGCTCCTAGCAAGTTGCGAGTGAATTTCCTCAGGTTGCGAGTAACATTTTTAGATAAATAATACATACCCGGTACTGAAAAACGTAAACAAAAATATTCAGTTGATAAATGATAAACTTTAACCTCGTCATTCAATATCAGTGAAAACCACCTAAAAATAGTAGCGTTCATCACAATTTTTCAAAACTTTATTAGCTCACGCCAACCGTGGTGGCGCCTCGAGAACGGTTTTCGACTTCGCTTTTTTCCACGCTGAAAATTTCCGCTCTGGTTTCACCTTTGAAATATAGAATCAGCTTCTACTAAACAAAGTCACAGAGACGTCATTTGAGGGAAGCAAAAGGCCCAAAACTCTCTTAAAATAGAGCTAAATTTACATTAAAACGTGCAAAAATCTTACAAAATAAAGCAGTCATTACTGAAAAATGTCTTAATTTGTGAAAAATTACTTAAAATCGGTGATTTCGCAAATGAAAAGGGTCGAAATTTTGAGCTCGTGCTTAGCCCTCGCTATATATTTTAG
>JAQIWE010002361.1:0-13385 GCA_034698565.1 Campodea plusiochaeta | reverse complement strand
TTTTAAAAGGTGCTGCATTTAGTATTTTTCGGTGCTGAAAATCATAGAATAGGTGCTGCATTAAATACCGTCCATATGAAATGATACCATTTCATTTCGAAAACAATTTTCAAATTAAAAAAAGGGTTGTCTAACTTCGCTATTCAGTGTCAAATTACGAAATGTTAAAATATTTTATTATTGATGAAGTTATATACCGAATCAGTTAAGGCCGATATTAACTTCCATAGTTTTACTGTACCTTCTCATGAACGTTTAAACATGTCCTATGTATATTTCTGTTTGATTTGTAATTTACTCTCTTAACACTTTTCAGTCCTTCAATCGTTTTAACACCAGTATGTATTGAAATACCAGCACCTATATATACTCTCGCGACCTTTACTTTGACACAAATTAAATTTAACGGTTAGTATACTAAAAATAGTTTTATTTATATTCTCTTTTACCTTCAACAAAATATAAATAACTATTTAATACATTTTCCATTCGTACACAAGTAATTTATTTAATGTAAATATTTCGTGATTGGAAATATCGTACTTGAACATAATGTGACTTTTGGAATGTGTTACAAAACCACCAAACAAACAACAAATAGCATGTAGCAATTTCATACCACATTGTGACCAATTCAAAACACGTGACTTTCAAACAATTTCTAACTCGAAGAAAACAAACGATTGAAAAACAATAAGTATTTATATCTCGATTTAATTAAATGAATAAGACATGCAATTACATTGTATTTAATAAACAAGTTCCGTTTCCGCTCTGGTGTTTTAATAAAATTATACATAAAAAACACAAAAACTGAACTGTCCGCTGTTTTAGCTTTCTCCGCTGCTATACAAAGAAGGGGGAGTGTGTAATACACCGAAGTGGTCAAACCTGATTAATGCCCTACATTTTGTCTATTTTGTTTCAACAACCAAGCAGCCAAGTCTCAAAGATGATAAATACTACGTGAACTTTTTAGTCGTCCTCAGAATTCCCATTACATCATATAAAACTCATATACTGCAGTCGCTTATCTAACAGTAATAGCCCTGCTGACCACTCTTTTTTTACGTATTATGTTGTTGATATGATAGAAGAAGAAAACAACTTTCTACTTTTTGTTAAATATAAATAAATGGGATTAAAAAAGAGAGTATTTAAGTACTAGTATGTGGGTCACTCTTTTGACAGAGTTTCAGTGCTGACTCGGTTCTTGAATTAAGATATTCATCATCGGATTAAAAAGAAAGTTGTCAGCCGTATATAGAAGTTTTTTATTGGCAAGGTTGCTAAAAATAAATTAGCACTAATTTTAGTGTTATAGTTAGATACTTATCGTGTGAAATAATCAATGTGTATTATTGCATAATATATGTATGTAATGTATAATGAGTGCTTCTTCACTGATTTTTTTGTTGGAGGTCAAGACAGATTGAAGTCAACGACATAAAACTTTATTGTGGTAGGTCATAATAATGTGTGCAGTTGTATAGTTGCAAGTGCTACTTGAATTGGCACTTCCGTATAATGAAGATAGGATAGTTCATACGCCACTTTATATTTTGTGCTTGAAATTACGGTTTTGAGATCCATTGAGTTCAAAGATTAAATGAGATGTTTCAAGATCGTTATTACAAGAGGTTATTGTTGTTTCATTAATGGATATTTGTTATCGTTGAAGTGGTGCGTATTTCATTCTATAGTATTTTCTAAGTTTAAAAAAATACTTCCAACAAAATCGAAACATGGATATCTAAAGATAACATCTCGTCCTTTAGGGTGTAATAACCTTAATTGCTTTCACCTGCATCCATGCTTTTTATTTTATCAAGAGATATGTTATAACGATATTGTTATTGATGAAAATAATATGAAATATACCACATAAAAATAAATGAACGCTACCAACATATTTTTCTGTGATTTGATGTTCCTATTTTCTTGTAGTCATTGTTGTCACTGAACTTTGTAATATGATGAGAAGATGAACGATGGATGTCTCTTATCAGATTCGTGACGGATGTCTTGCATGTCCTCGTACAGTGCATTGGAATTTCCTTTTGAATTAGACTTTGAGAGATCTTATAGATACAACTTGTAAGTGGCTATCACAGGTCATGATCAGGGCGTACACGTTGCAGGGGATTTACGCGATTATACTCGCAGTCTTTCGAAAGTCAGAGAGACCCATATTGCGAGAGGTTACTGTTTAATTTCCAAAGTAAATTAGTTGAATCCATTGGTCTATATAATAATATTTAATTATTTTTATTGACGAATTATCTTTGGCTTATTTTTGATTAGATTTCGTCAACGACATTTTAATATAATCAAATGTAGACAATGTTTTGGCTGCGAAATTGCCTTTGCCATACCCATTTTCATTCCCATTTGGTCACTTTCGTTTTTGGTGCCTATAAGTAATTCACACTAGTGAACCATTCAAAAGCACCAAAAACCAAATTTCCAAATGAGTATGGCAAGTGCAAATTCGCAGCCAAAAGATTGTATAAATCAAGTGTCGCTAGAGTACTGTTTTGAAATGGTATTTTGTACAATTATACCAATGTTGTTGAGACAGTTAACACTTAAATGAATTGAATTATTTCTCAGAAATATTTACACCCTCTACAATATTGGCCTTGTGCTAAATATAGATGTACATATGCATTAGTATATTTGCAAACGTGTATGAAACTAATTAGTATGTCGTAGTATCCTTAAAATTTTGAATGAAAGGAAATAGGTGTAGCATATTGAAATGTTAATGTGCTAAGAAATATGAGTGAATGTATTGCACCTTCTTTGGTAGCAATGATATATTTAAATTGGAATATTAATATATAAATATTGTATTGCTTTTAAGAAATAACCTTGTTATGAAACAGTGGAACTTGCAGAAATTCTATAACAGTTTTGTGATGACATAAAATATTGGTATTGAAAGTGAGTATAGTATAAGTCCTTGTTTGTATGTTACAGTAATATGGATAGATTCTTCCGTCAAATTTTCACTTTTCAATTATTTTATAGATGTGTACAATTTCACTGTCTGCTAACATGTGAAAATAGCATATAAATAGCTTAACTAAGCTTAGCTTGACTAGAAAATAGCTTAACATAGAAAAATAGCTTCATATTAGTTTGATATTAGACCACTGAATAACCGTTTCAATTATAAACGCTTTGAGTCAATGTATACATTTCTAATCTTTACCGTCTTTTTTTTAAATTCTTTTAAATTAAATCTGTCTGCAACACTAATCATTTTATATGGTTGTAATAAACCTCCTACATTACTTAATACAGGAGGTGGTGATAATAAAATCCAAACTTAAGAAGTTTCCTCAGTAATAATAAGAAACATTTACACAATGCCATGATGCGGTTAAATAATGTTAATTCTCACGTTTTATCAAACCCTATCACAGAACTTATGAAATCTTAAAAAAGATTCATATAGTACTGCTGTGAATAGGTTGATCTTAAAATATATAACCTCTTCACTCGTCAGGTGTTGATTGTTCATATCAGATAAGTGTATGAATTTGTTTGCAAAATATAAGTTGTGGATTTCTACTGATGGAAACTAGTACAGCGAGTATGATCATTGTGCAGCTATATGGTACGACTTCGATTTCAAAAAAGTCTTAAAAAAAGCTATTAAAAAAGCTAAATCTTTTCTGACGCGAGACTTTTATGAGCTGTATCGACTGAAAACAAAATTCTCGAGCTTGAACATGCTGAAATGAGGAGAACCTTTAACGATCCTTCTATCGTTAATGCATGCTCTTCGAACTTCTGTCCGTCATAACAGAGATGACTCTCAACCTGACAAGCGCTCATTCGTTAGAATCTTGAGTCTTTCCGTAAGACCGTAACATTGTGTCTATAATCTTCCCATGCCCATCTTTCACCTCTACTATTTAGAGAATGATTAAATCACATGAACATCACTTTCACCCACTGTTCTCGAACACTCCATGGTTGCAATATCTGCATTCATGTTCTAACTACAATAACGTGCACACGATCAGACTTCTTGAAGGTCTGTCGTTGAGAAATAAAGTTCTCTATCAATTTCTTCCACTTGGTGAAAGTAGTTACTGTAGCGATGAAACTTATATCTGTTAACCAGGTGACCTTCGACATGTCTGAGGACTTGTTGGATTCTGGTTAATTATAGGGTCAGATCTCTTGTAGAAATTCACGTTGAGTCTTTAACCTCTGCTACTCACACGCACACAATTTTTTATTTGTTTATTATTGTGAAATTGATTTTTTTTAAAGTAATACTAGTTCGATTTATGAATTATGTAATCTCTAAAGATTGAACTCATAATGCAGTGTGAATTTGATTATAATACCACACTATGCAAAGGAAATGAATCAGTAACTGTCGGATGATCTGATGTCATCCGTATTTATTTAGATTTTCAGAAATTGAATTGAAATTGAATAAAAGGGCATTTGTATTAGAGGGTATAATTTTAAAATCACAAATTGAAAAATAATAATATTTGGGTTTGGAAATGTAAAACTTGCTATTTTCATTATTGCATTTAATTTACCTATTTTTTTTTTTACTCTCACACTAAATGCGTTGTTTCGTGCTTAACCTTCCTTGACAATATGAGTCTTCTGGAGACTGCTTATATACGTATCAGTGTGTGTTTCAGATATTCTAAGTGTCTATTAATTCATTACAATCAGTAGGATAGATTGAAATATATTTTACGTAGAATATTTACTAGTAAACTCTTACCAGCTATATATGCAAAATAAAATATATTTACGTATAATGAGAAGAGTTAATAGTTCAGAAAAAATCGCATATAATCTGTGACACATCACTCATGATAACATTTTTAATTAACATTTCTTTCAAACGATTACTGTAATAATAGTTGAGATATAAATCATCCTCTGTGCTCTTTAAATTGAGAGTTTGAGACTGTATGTAACACATTTAAATTCGGTTTCCCTTTCCAGAGCAGTCATAACGATCATAACTTTTTTTTTCTCCGTGATATATATAGCTAATTTCGAAAGAAGATTCGATAACCTAGAAAGATACATAAACATACGAATCATGCCATCAGTGAAAGAAGTCGAGCTTTCTATTACTCACTATGTCCAGTATAGGAGCCAGAGGTCTTATAGCATAATAGTTCGAGCAATAATGGTTATTGGGAAAGCCCAAATCTAAACTTCATTTAAAATTCTTCAATGACAAAGTCTATTATTTTTCGCAACCTACTTCTAACTTTTTTTCACAAATAAATAATTGCATGTATTCTTATTTTTCTTTTCTGTTTCGCTTTCCCCTACTATATTCTTCACATGTATATTATGTAATAACACATTGCATCAAACGGCATGTACAACTCTCAGGAAAGACATTGACCCTTAGTAGTATACACGGAATGACCTACTGTTGTACCTTTAGGCTTTTTCTCTTGTCCTTCTCAAAGAAATGGAAAGTATATAAATTTCTCTATAAAGTCTTCTTTGCAATTCTTCCACGCCTTCTTGTAATATAGTATAAAAACACGTGCTTCGCCATGTATAATGCCAAATTTCCATATACAAAAAAATCAGTTACAAAATACTTTTAGATGTGAATTAACACACTCAAGCGTGAAGTAATACTGATCTTCGTGACCTAAAGGCTGGTCATTAAAGTATGCGAATTGTTACAAAACGACAGAAAGAAATTTTGAAGGTTGAAGGACGTTAGACCATAAACGATTGGAGTTCATTACTAATTGTATTCACAATTTGTTTTGATTATTTATCTAAAGCCTGCTCCATTGTTTCGTTTTTATCAGATGGGTATTGAACTTGTTCTTTCTTATCGCTATATTTTGATTTTCTACTGTTGTCCTAGAAAATACATAATAATATTCAGACATTTTACCTTACATTAGGTCGTTCATTCATACGTAACAGTACAATGATTCATTATCAAACTAGTTGCATAATGTTATGAATAAAATCAATCAAGTTTTATTACTTTGTTGATATCTGAGTAAATTGGTTGTTAAATTTGTGTGATGTTATGGAGTAGATTCACTTAAATTCGCACGATATGTTCAAAGGAAAGAATTTGATATGGTGTACCGTTGAATGTGATTTGAATATCTACAGATAAATATAGCTGGTTAAAGTTAACTCTTAACTGTACATTTTTGTTCATTTTTTTTATCCCCATCGTATTTTATATGACTTATAATATTATTAATGCAGTTATATATTGTATTTTTAACATGACAATATCAAATTGAGTTCATTAGTAAATTGATAAGATAATTATTACTATTTTCTAAGAGCATTTCTACGGTGTTTATGTAAAATGTACATACATTAAAATGCAAATGGTCCTCTGTCGTAAGTCCAATATTTGAATAATACCTTTCTTTTTAAGAAAACGTAAATAGCTTAATGTTTGTCAAATAATCTGCTGACATTTTAAAGATTTATGAAAAAAAAAAAAAAAAAAAAATGGAAAGTTACATAAATAAATTTGAATCAAAACTGCAAATAATAACTTCTTTAGAAACCTTCTGTTTATGTTACTTCCATCTATTTTTCTCCTTTAATTGAATTTTTACTCTACAATAGTTTGTAAGCAAAATTTTTATACAATTCAAAATTATGGGGAAAAAATGGACCAATTCGTTTGGTACATGGATCTCTTTTACGCACCAATTTCGTTCGTGTTTCCGTTTTTATCGTTTCACACGGAAGACATTGTTTTGCCTCTAGACATAAACATAACCTTATAAATAAAGACATAATTTTCTTTTGCTTTACAACTTAATTTGTGCTGTATGTCATAAGGTAATTTGTGAAAGAGTAGTTTATAATAGGATATAATTTGAAGTTTTATAGCTAGTTGATGTATAGTTTTATAGTAAATGATACGGTATTATTTCTTCATTGGCATATCGTGGCCACTTGAAGATACAGGGAGTTATATATTTGACGAAGGGTCGTCCATATGTATACTAACTAACTATACAGTTGCACAACTATTTTGTCACTGTTGAATGCTGAAATGCTGATATACATTAATTACCTATTAGATTCTGTAAATCAGTACAATTATCTTTAAAATTTATTTTAATTTTCGTGGAATTCTGTTTTATTTTATATAAATCGCTTGGCGATTAATTATTTTAATTTCTGAAATAATATTAAATTATTATTATTATTATTATGAATAATTGTAGTTTAAAGAGAAAAAAAATGTCTTTTCAATTGATAACAAATTTACTTGATTTGAATATTTCTTTTTCTGTAACAATAATAATTTTAATTCTGATGATTCTTTTAGCTTTCGAATGATGTTCGAGACATTTTCATTTACATTATTATTACACCTATTGAAATTTATTATTATATAACTTTAACATCATGTATCATCCGGGTGGAAATACCAATAAAAATATTAGGCTGAAAATAGACCATAATCTCCAAATTAATCTCTATAATAAGATTTTTAATAACAGTTGTTAAAGCACTAAAACAATAATGTATGACGCTTTAGGCTTAATGAAGAAAATTGTAAATTAGTTTCTGTAATTGAATGAATGTTAAATTCATTATTCTTCTACACTCCGGTGACTCTTTTCTGAGGTGTAACTTGTATAATTATTGTCATAACTGCTATAATTAGGAAAAAAGCAAAAAAATGTATGCGTAAATTTAGTTAATGTTTTTATAAGGAAAATGTCATCTTTAACCAATAACTATTTCTCTGTAGTAATGTTTTTCTGACATGAAAAAAACAGAGAAAAATTTGATTATATAAGAAGACTAATTACACTATAATGTTTGTATATACTAGATTCTTTTTGCCTTACTTTTTTTAGCATTAAATAAACAATTACTTATTAAATAATGAGAAATACTTCAAAATGTTATGGAAAACATTTGTATATGAGTTCATGAATCGGCTTGAATTCCCTAATGTTAAAAACAAGATTATAATAATAATAAATTGAAGTAGAGTTTTTCAATTTCCACTTGTTTCCACTATGTCATGAATATTTTATAATTTAAATGGGCTTCCTTTCTAGTTGGTTCATTGACGCCGTATTTACCAGTGACCCCTTTCAATTTCAATACATTCATAAACGATGAAAACTCTGATAAAACCAGCATGAGTTATATTCTGAAGAAATAGGAATGCACTCTGGTGCGATGATTACTTTTACATTTACTGCAGTACTAATTAAATCTGGAGAATATCATAAACGCGAAATAAATTAATCGATAGAATTGTAACTCTTTTACGTTTTATATATTCAAATATTTTTATAACAAAATTAAATTTACATTTCTTGTTAAATTTAGTTTTAATCACTTAATTTTATTTTGTCGCATCCATTTTTAAAAATCATGTACTCAAATGATTTTCTATCGTGCAGCATTTTTTATATTATATTAGGGTACAAACAAAACGCTTTTCTAATTTAACAATGCAAAGCAGCATTATGTAGTACCATAAGTGACTTGCACTTTCATTCCTTTTATAAGTTATAATAAAGCTGTTTCTAACGACAATTCCAGGCAGTCACACGTACATCACGACGAAATAAAGAATACGTGAGAAAGTAACGTCATTATACCGATTCGTAGTTCATTTTAAATTTTTAAGAAAATCTCTTCAAAGACTATATAGTTAGAAATTCCATCTCATTCTCCTATAAGGGAGAATCATTTCATAAAACAGTCATACTTGTTATTAAAGTTTTTCAATTGCACGATCATTTTGAAATAAGAAGAGTACATTAGTCAGTTACAGTATGTAATGAACAATATAAAGTCACAGACATATTAAAAAATATTACATCTGAGAGACATGGATTCAATAATATTCAAATTTATTGTGATACGAAATCAAGACAGTATAAGATTTTATACTGTCTTGATAAAAGTGAAGGATCTTCGCTGAAATATTGACAAAGATTTTGTTTCATTCATGGATTTGCCAATCGTATCACAAGCAAATTTGAATATTAAAAAATAACTAAATAACAAATCGAGCTCAGTCCTCGCTTAGCTGAGTACAGCTCTTCAATTTTCAACCTTACCATATTAAAACATAAGGAAAACCTGAGCAAATAGTAAACTTGTTAATATGTTTGTGACATATTTTAACAGTAACGTGATTCATACACTCCTGTAAGAATTATGTGCAATCTGTGTACATTTACATCTTACGTATAATCCACAACATTATATTATAAAATATAAATCAATTAACATTGGAATATGACAAATTGTTTAACTAGTGTTCTTGGTAATAGACTGAATAAACGTGAAGCTTATAATGTGATTTCATGTAAAAATTTAATAACACCATTTAAATAGTTTAATCATGAGGACTAGTTAATATATTTACGGTTGCAATAAAAATATGATTGTGAAAATTTAGGTGAGATATTATAAAAATTAATAGTTTATAGAACTGCCAAAGATATTTTCAAATTATCATTCAATTTCTGCATAGTAATATTTCCGAGTTTTAAAACCCACGATCCGAACGTTTAGGACTATATAACTCTGTTATAACTTATGTTTAGAGACAATAAACTATGATTTGATTTGATTTGGATCCCTAGTAAATATTGAAAATTTTCACACTCTACGAACTGAAAAATATTAGGTTTCAACACTTTTAATAAGGATCATACCTACGAGCTTTAATATTAAATTTTAAAATAAATTCCAATTAATATCCATATTCCATATAGTTTGATTTAATTACAGTTTGTAATTATGCAATATTTATGATTTCTTTTATTCGAAAGTATTCCACCTTCACATCATTAAACTATTCATTAATTCAAAAAAAAAAAAGTAAAAATGAACTAACAATGAACAGGATGCATTTACCCTGTAGGAAAAAATAATCCTTGAAGCAGATTTCTCCTGAAAAGAATTCATTGCTTTCAAATAAAAATCTTAGAAGAAAGAATAAAAAAAGTAATGTTCACGACAAGATTCTCTATTGTTTAGATTATTACGTCAAGGATGATATAATTTGACAACCGAAAGATTCATGATATTATAACAATATTGTTGACGTACTACATTAAAACATGGGTAAAATTCTCTTTGTGTTCTCACGAACTTAACTTTTTTATATTAACTTTTAAATGGTGATTGAAGTTTTTAACACATATTCCTCGTTAAAAAGGGAATATGATGAGAAGTCAAGAGGATTTTTTGAATACGAGTGTTTTAGCGTGTCGACAACAGATAATGTTGTCAGCATTAGATATTTTAACTTGGAATAAGCAAGGGAAAAAAACGAAAAATGTAGAGTTGGAAAATTAACAAGCAAATATGAGATGCATCAGCACTTTTAACAATAAAGGTTGTAGTGATATTTTAAATACGTATCATCGTATATGTACTAAATACTTGTCCTATCGTAATGTATACTTCCACCAGTTGTCAACTCAAAGTGAACAAATTTGCCAGTAGATGACTCAGGTATAGCTTTTATAATAACACACAGTAAATTAGTGTTTGTGTTCTTTCCTAGAAAAAAAAATTAATTTAGTAGGCATATTATGACAATCGACATAAATAATGTAGTATAATTTTGTTTAAAAATTGTACTTTATGAACAATATTTTAATTATAATCTGTTATAGTCGAAACCGTACTTTTCACATACGTAGAGAATAGCTTATGCAACTAGTTTAAGTTAGTAAGCTCGGGAAGCTTTTGTAATTTTATACTTATATTTGTCAGCTGCTACACCTTCAGGTAAAAGCGGCTAATTGCAGCTTCCAAAATACAAACTTATCTCGTCACTAGCAATTTCGCAGAAGTCATTTGGAAAGTGAAGATGTTAGTGACAATTTGTCATTAATACTTGTTACGTAACAAGCATCAACGACTGCATAATTGTTATCATAGTATTAATAATTTTCCATCCACAAAAAGAAAGTCGAAAATAATCTGTATTTATGTGCACACTTCACATAATGCACTAATTTTATGTCATATACCGACATTATTCAAACTTATAAGAGAACGTATTTTTATTTCATAATAATTATATAATAAACCATATATTTTTTTATAGACGAAAGTTAAAAAAATTATACTGCACTTCTTTTGATTAAAATCACCCTTCTTGTGAAAACAATAAGTAATTCACCAATAGCATGAAGGTACAAATTTACATTACTATGGAGGTTTACATACTTTACATCAATCATATTATGTTTTCTCTTATATACGATCCTCTTTTATATTTTGTAACAGGACACATTATACAACTAATTTACTCTAATCTTTTTACATCCCCAGTCTTCTTTCAATTATTCTCATTATTTAATTATTACCTCACTTTTTTTTTTCTTTCCCCTGTCTCTCCGGTATTTTATTTCTTTTGCTCAATCATATTCAGTGAAAGCTTTTCCACGAATCGTTAACTGACTTCAACATATTCAATTGAAAAAAACTGATTAATAATAATAATAAAAAGCATAACTAATGTCTGCCTTTCAAAACCACATAACCTGTCAAAAATAATATTGACTGAACCTGCATCAGGTTACTAAGCCGCACATAAAAAGTCTGTTAAAATTATGATAAAAAAATATTCAGTTAATTTTCCAATACAGCAAAATTTATATCATATCAAAGGGGAAAACTAAGAATGTTTTTATAATTGTTTGTGCAATTGTGTCCTAATTTTTTCAACCACAAGTTACTCTTATTGAAATATATTTAAGTCCTCTTTCCTTTTTTTATTTTTACTCAACGAGATGAAAAATTACGTTTAAACAAAATTATCACATAAGAATAATTATTAATATGCAAATAGACTCTGTGAAAACATCAACTTTGGGAACGCATATTTTATATAAAATCGACAAACTTTTAAAATTGAATCATTTTAATACTGTTGTTCAGGACTGTTTATACTTTATCGAAATGAGTGAATAATGAAATACTTCTATAAAAAGTTTTGTAATTGCTATTTTAAACTAAGGTCATAAAATTGTGTTTATTTTTACTTAATAAATATTAAAAGGATTGGTGAATTGTTGAGATGTTACTGTTCCTTGCTTGACGTTTTCATTTTTACTTTCATTCTCGTTTGAACTTTCGTGTATTTGGTCACATAATAAAGGTGGTGCAAGGGGACATGTAACTGTGTCTAAGGAATTTAACCCTGATTATATAGTATTGCTTTATCAGCAGCACTTTAGCATCACCTTTCTGACAAAAAAATCACTAAAGCCCAAATGAGATAAAAGTAAAAATGAGAACTGCAAGTAAGAGGCAGTAACATGCTAAGGTGAGCAAGAGGCAGTAACATGCTAAGGCAAGCAAGAGGTAGTAACATGCTAAGGTGAGATTCAACTATTGGCTATTGATCCTTTAAGAATACTCACCGAACTGACATTTCCATTTTCCAAGTGTTATGGAAAAATTTAGCTTTAAAATAGTTAACCAAAGAAAAGTCAGTATTCCAATACTTTTTATTATATAGAGCTTTTCAATACACTTTATCACTTATCCAGTCAATGACATTCTAAAAGCAGACCAGTGGTGAAAAATCTCAGCATTCTGCGTAATATAACACAATATATATACTTTTTGATTTTTGTATTGAAAATGCATCTAGTAGAAGCTGTAACAATAATAATTATTGTTATATAGACATACAATGATCTGCAGAATAAAATAACTTGGATAGATTTTGAGGTTGCAGACTTTACGGCTCAAAATACAGTTCTTTGATATCACACTGATTTTTAAAGGTAAAAGGTTTTTTTAATTATATAATATTAATGCCACTTGATTTTATTTCTACTGAGAACAATGAAGGGTTATATCAATATAACCAAATTAAATTTTAGTAGTCATACTCTGATGATTATGGGGGTTACGAATAACGAAAACTTAATAGCACATAATTATCTAGGTGACAAAGACTAGATACCGACGCTTTTCACTTATCGATATTCAGACAGTGGTTGATTTGCTTTGAATCACTATTGCATAATCGAAAATAAACGACAGAAATTGAATTTTTAAAGTGGTGAAAAACTTTAAATTTAAAAGATTTCGTTAATTATTTAAATAATATTAAAATTCTTACCATTAGTCAAACTCCAGCTTAAAATCATAAATGCGAAATTTTTCTATAAAAGTATAATATATTTTGATCCACTCTTGTATCAGAGTAGAGAGTAGTAATGGTGGTATAAGGTTAAAGGGACTGGATAGCGAAATAGATTTCCTTCAATTTTATTGTACTGATAATATATATTTTTCTATTATTTTTGGTATAAAAATTATCATCCAACTATTTTCCGTTCATGAGATATGGCAATTTGTAAAAA
>JAQIWE010002360.1:0-13385 GCA_034698565.1 Campodea plusiochaeta | reverse complement strand
GCCGAAACTGCAGTCGGTTAAAATAAATCCAACAAATAGAAGAACTTTAAGGCGGATTTTTAATTCATCCAGTAAAACAGTGTTTAGGATGTTCACTAATAGCAGGTGACTCCAACATTCATTTGTGATCGCTCCCTGATAGTACCTTATAAAACTTTTTAAATATACTTAGACTTTGAAATTTCTTACACTTCCAAAGGTAAGTAATTAGATCATATCTCTCTGGCTTTCCATTAGTTCCACAGATGAACTGCAGAAAATGTAAATGTAACAAAACATTTTGTGCTGTGAAAATATATACACCAACATATTCATCTGACACACGATTATTATTTTCTCTCTTTTTTCATACCACCAATTATTTTTCATTCCATTATTTTTTTTATTATTAGTTTTTAGTTAAATTAAGTTTTAAGGTTGTGGGGAACAGTATGCACCTTTAAAACACATCCTTCCACCACAAAAACATTCCCCAATTTTACCGATATCCTCAGAAATTCGAACATCCCCAATCTTTTTGTTATTTTGAGCTTCCTGATTGGTTGTTTCTCTTTGTTTTCTTTGGCGTTTCTTGAACGAATGAACAACAGGCCAGCAGGGAACGCATTAAAGGGATCCAGGCAAAGATCACAGCGCTCAATGAAAGGATAAAGCTCCTCATACAAAGAGGTACCCCAGAACTCGAAGCGCTGGATACGTAGTGTCGTTAGAACTAAGCGAACGTGCTTACAAAAATATCAGGAACTTTTTTTGTGATAAGAACATACAATCGCGTCAACGTTGTTTATTGTTACCATTATTATTGTTAAGAAAATGAAAAAGTGATTGAAGGTGAATTCAAACCCATTGTTTGCATTACGTTGTATCAATTATAGCCTCTTGTTGGATGAGTTAATAAAAGTATAAGTGGGAGATGCTTAAATGTTAATACGAATTTAATTTATTATTCCCTTTTTGGAATGTGGAAGTAAAGAGAAAAATTATTTAGATTCACCAATGCCAAAATAATGCCTCAAAAAATTCAAATATGAATCCGTAAAAGTATATTTTAGAAGTTCATGCTAAGACAGAATTTACTAATAATAACTTAGTTATCCCTGATGCCTGTGATCTCACTAAATTACACAACTTTCCGCTTCATTAGATTAACTGATATCTTAAACACAACAACAGATCTGTAATACCTACATCCTTCTGTTTTTATATTTTTTTTGTACTGCATGTCAATTCTATCTTGTATTATTATCAGTTGTAAATTTTGTTTGTGGTGATGGTTTACGTTATTCTGTTGAATTTTAGAAATTCAGTAATTACATTTGTAAACACAAACTCTGAATGTGTGAATATTATGATCATTACATAACATCGCTGAGAAGAAAGAAGAGGACCACCAATGTGTTCGTCTGTGCGCCTTGATCCTTTTCACCCTTGATCCTAGTTAACCATTATCTATCTGTCCTACTGTGACCCACAATCTATACTATTATAAGTTACAAGGCGGTATAAAAAGGCTCTTGGTCAAATAGATGTTGCCTTCTGCTTTAACAGTTGAATACTGGAACAATGGAGACTCATGGAGCTAGACCGAAGACAGATGAAGAGAGAGGAGGAAAACCCAAGGATAAGAGACGAAGACAACAACGCAGCAAAAGTGGTGGTAAAAGTCCTGCTCCACCAACTTCCGAACCTGCTTCCAAACCTGATTTGTTGCCCGAGTCAACTTCAAAGGATGATGATTTAATTGGTTCTATTGAACCTAATGCGCAATTCATGCAACCTGAGACTTCGTATCCAAGTCGAACAAAGCTTCTTCAGGATATATTTACACAGCAGCAAATGCCAAGTTATTTCTCTGATATGATGCCCGGGTATGGGTATTACGCCCAAAGTGATCCATTCTTTGATAACAGTGGTCCTACTATTACCGAAATAGTTGATGAACCAAAGAAACAAGAACCTGCTCAGGTCACCTGTAGCCCTGTGCCTCAAGGGCCTGAATTTCATTTGAAAATGACAAAACAAATTACTCAAGTTGTAACATCTGATGCTCAGAATCCTGATGTCCCGATATCAAAAACTGAAGAACAACAACTTAATTTAAAACTAGATACTGTTTTGCAACCAACGGATTCCCCAACAGTAACATCAGCTACAACAATGAGTTGGGCATCTATTGTTGCTGCTGGAAACCCACCAACCGAACATGAAGTTAAGTTTGAAGAAGCTTCAATGACCTACGAAACAAAATCTGAGAGAGAAGTCTCTCGAGCTGCACCTAAAAGTAAGAAAAGTGGACAGCAACCAAATCCTCCACCAACTTCGACTGAAGATTCAAATGAAGGTTTCTTAGAAGTTAGTGGAAGGAAAGATAAAAGGAAGAAAGATGTAATCCTGGCAGCACAACCACAAAGTTCCTCTCATCTTATAGGAGACGAGAGTGCAACTTCAGTACCTCATGCTCAACAGGATCAGTCTACTTGGAAAAGTCCTTCTAGAAATAAAAAAGGACCAGGAAGTAGTAAACCAAAATCAGATGAAAATCCAGGATCTCCACATTCTGGTAAGAATACTCTTTCAAAAAATAAAAAGGTCGTTGAAGAAAAAGTGGACAAGAAAAATGTTGCCCAAAAAGGGGAGAATATTATTGTTGAAAATCCAGTTGAAATTCCAACAGAGAGCTCAAATAAATCAAGTGAAGAAGTTTATGGGAACATGAGCAAAGAAGCAGTGAATACGCCTGATACGGAATCAGACTCTTTATTAAAGAAGAAAAAGAGACAACGAAAGAGGAAAGGAGCTTCTACACCCAATCAGGATAATCCACCTGAAGGAACTTCAAAATCTACAACAAATCCTACTGAATCCGAAACTGGGGCTGATACTTTTTCAAATAGTGGTTTGAAGAAGAAAAGATGTCATCATAAACGTGGAGCAGAGAAAAGTCAGCCACAAGATGGTGCTGAGAACTGTGACAGCTCAAAGCAAATTATTGATGGAAAACTTGATAATAATGAAACAGATGAAGGTGTAACAAAATCTGGTGCACCAAAAGCTCAACAGAGAAAACGTAGGATAAGAAATGTACATAATTTACCTGCAGATGTAAAAATATCTGAATCTGCAAATCCTCTTGTTAGAATTGAAAAATCAGAGCAAGTTACAGTCAGTTACTGCCCAGCAACAGGACAGGTATCAAGTGAGTCAGGAAAACAACCAGACAAAGATCAGAAGTCTACTTTGGTTGGTTTGCAAATTCAAATGGAAACTGATGCTCCAAATAAACCAAGCAGGAGAAGGCACAGAAAGCCAAAACCAACACAGGAAAACACAACTACAGGAAATGAGACTAAGCTAGTTGGAATGACTGAACCAGTACGAACTCTTGGAAAGCAGGATTGTTCTGCTCCTGAAGGAAATTCTGAGGTTTCTTTGAAAAAACGGAGGCCAAGGAGGAAACCAAAACCAAGTGTTGTAAATACGAGTGAAGAAAATCCAGCAACATCGAAAGTTGATGCTTCAGATGAACATAAAAATGCATTTCCTGAAGAAGTTATTCAATATACTGAAGTATGTAAGGATAAGAACAAAAAAAGAAACAACAAATTGCAATCAGGTAAATCAGCAGAATCGTCCAAAAATTCAAATGCCCAAAACCGGCCTATTGGAGTAACATTGGGTGATGGTAAAACTACAGACAGTGAGAAAATAGAGGGAATGAAGAAGAAAGGGACTAGGCCCAAGAAACCAAAGAATAATCCCACTGAAGAAGGTGAGTCAAGTCTGAAGGCAAATGAGCTAAAAGTACTTGAGTCGGAAGTGAATCCCAAGTCAATTGAAGGCTGCCCAAAAGAGTTTGTTGATACAGTTGATTCAGGTACATGTCAGCCTGCTAAAACTCCGACACCTAAAAAGAGACGTCCAAGAAGACCAAAGAAGGAAACTGATGCAGCATCTACAGAGATAGCGACTTCACTAATTGCACCAAATGAAAAGGAATCAATTATTGAAGTTAATAAGTTGGACGCAAAAGCTCCAAAATCAGGCAAAAGCTACAAGCAGCAGAGAAAACAGAAAACTTTGGATAATGAAGAGGGAATTTTAGAACCTGAGGTTCCCGATTCTAAAACTTTGTTGACTGAAGTTATTGAACAATTGAAATCAACGCCTGAACTTGTGCCAAGTGCTGCAATGGATAGTACTGATATTTCAAAAACAAAGAAAAATAAGGGATTAAGACAGGAGCGAAAGCATACTCCTTCAATATGTGAATTATCTCCTGATTTTGTTCCTCCAAAGTTTGCTAACACTGACACAGTTGAAACAGTAAAGGAAGAGTCTTTATTGGCAGAAGATAATAATGTAACGCAACAATTTGGAGATGCCAAAGGTAAAGCTAAAAAGAAAGGAAAAGAACCAAAAACAGATGCACAGCCCAAACAACTCAAAAAGGCTGAGCAAATCATCGAACCTTTATTGGGAAGAGATCCTGCTATTGCTCCTTTACTAAGCGAAGAACCAAAAGCATCAGAGGGTGTAAAGGATATAAAAGACAAAGATTCACAGAAAAAAGGAAGAAAACAAACTAAGTCTACTTCTGATAAGAAAGAAATTACTCCTGTAGAAGTCGCCAAAGAAAAAGAAGAAAGGCCTATTATGGAACCTCTGTCTGGTGATGAACCTGTCATTGTTCCATTATTAAGTGAAGAACCAAAAACACAAGAGGCTGCGAAGGATATAAAAGACAAAGATTCACAGAAAAAAGGAAGAAAACAAACTAAGACTGCTTCTGATAAGAAAGAAATTACTCCTGTAGAACCAGCAAAAGAAAAAGAAGAAGAGCCTATTATAGAGCCTCTGTTAGGTGATGAACCTGTCATTGTTCCTTTATTAAGCAATGAACCAAAAACAGCAGAGCAACCAAAGGATGTAAATAACAAAGGAGCACATAAAAAAGATAGGAAAAGAAATAAATCTGGTTCGGACAAGAAAGAGGTTGTTCCTGCAGAAACAGCAAAAGAAAAAGAACAAGAGCCTATTATAGAATCTCTGTTAAACGATGAGCCTGTCATTGTTCCATTATTAAGTGAGGAAACAAAAACAACAGAGCAGCCAACTGATGTAAAAGTCAAAGGAGCACAAAAGAAAGAAAGGGTAAGAACGAAGTCCAGCTCTGATAAGAAGGAAGTTGGTTCTGTAAACACAGCAAAAGAAAAGGAACAAGAGCCTATTATAGATCCTTTGTTAGGAGATGAGCCTGCCATTGTTCCTTTATTAAGCGATGAACCAAAAACCCCAGAGGCTGCGAAGGATATAAAAGACAAAGATTCACAGAAAAAAGGAAGAAAACAAACTAAGTCTACTTCTGATAAGAAAGGAATTACTCCTGTAGAAGCTGCAAAAGAAGAAGAAGAAGGGCCTATTATAGAGCCTCTGTTAGGTGATGAACCTGTCATTGTTCCGTTATTAAGTGAAGAACCAAAAACACCAGAGCAACCAAAGGATGTAAAAGACAAAGGAGCACAGAAGAAAGATAGGAAAAGAAATAAATCTGGTTCGGACAAGAAAGAAATTCTTACAGAAACAGCAAAAGAAAAGGAACAAGAGCCTATTATAGAGCCTCTGTTAGGAGATGAGCCTGCCATTGTTCCTTTATTAAGTGATAAACCAAAAGCACCAGAGGCTGCGAAGGATATAAAAGACAAATATTCACAGAAAAATGGAAGAAAACAAACTAAGTCTACTTCTGATAAGAAAGAAATTACTCCTGTAGAAGCCGCAGAAGAAGAAGGGCCTATTATAGAGCCTCTGTTAGGTGATGAACCTGTCATTGTTCCGTTATTAAGTGAAGTACCAAAAACACTAGAGCAAACAAAGGATGTAAAAGACAAAGGAGAACAGAAGAAAGATAGGAAAAGAAATAAATCTGGTTCGGACAAGAAACAGGTTATTCCTGAAGAAACAGCAAAAGAAAAGGAACAAGTGTCTGTAATTGAACCACTGTTAGGAGATGAGCCTGCCATTGTTCCGTTATTAAGTGAAGTACCAAAAACACCAGACCAAACAAAGGATGTAAAAGATAAAGGAGCACAGACGAAAGATAGGAAAAGAAATAAATCTGGTTCAGACAAGAAGGGGGTAGTTCCTGTAGAAACAGTAAAGGAAAAGGAACAAGAGCCTATTATTGAACCTCTGTTAGGAGATGAAACTGCCATTGTTCTAAGTGAAGAACCAAAAACACCAGAGCAAGCAAAGGATGTAAAAAACAAAGGTGCACAGAAGAAAGATACGAAAATAAATAAATCTGGTTCGGACAAGAAAGAGGTAGTTCTTGCAGAAGCTGGAAAAGAAAAGGAACGAGAGCCTATTATAGAACCTCTGTTAGGGGATGTGTCTGCCATAGGTCCATTATTATGTGAAGAACCAAAAACACCAGTGCAACCAAAAGATTTTAAGGATAAATCCCAAAAGAAAGATAAAAAATCAACTAAATCTGGTTCTGAAAAAAAAGAAATTTCTGAGGAAACACCAATTAAAGAGGATTCTGAACCTATTATTGAGCCGTTACTGGGGATTGAACCTGTAGTTGTTCCTTTGGTGAGAAAAGGAACAAAAGAAAGTGCTAGGAAAGGTCAGGTAACTGATGAGAAAGAAATAGTTCCTTTAGAAAAATCAAAGGAACAGGATGTAGTGCGTGTTATAGAACCTATATTGCCAATTGACCCGACTATTGTTCCTTTATTAAGCGAACAAACTCTTCCTGAAGGTAAATCTGGAGAGTCAGTTAAAAGCACTGTCAAAGTGAAACGATCTACAAAGGTGATAGATTTTAAGGATGAAGCTAGTCAAGCTGGTACTGCAGAACCTTTTGTCGAAAGTAAGTCAAATGTTAAAACTGCGTTACTTCATAAGGGTACCAAACCTCGAAGTAGAAATAAGTCAGGTTCCGAAAAGAGAGATGCCTCAACTGAAATTGATAAAGGTGTTTCTATGTCGGCAGTAGATACTGAGATTTCTTCAAATATAGAATCAGATCAACCCAAAATGGAATCAAAGACAGCAGAAACCACTACAGTGGTTCCAGCTGTTATGAAAAGTAACCCAGTAAGCGAAGCAACTGATATATCAGCTAGTGATAGTAATTTCAGTAAACAAGGAAATATGGACGAGAAAGCAAAAATTACTGGTAAAATTCAAAGGAGAAGAACAAAATCAGGATCAGAAAAGAAAGATGTTTCAACAGAAACTTCAAAATCTGAAGTACTTCCTTCATTGGATGTGTCATTATCGAAAGAGCTTACTTTTACTCAGGATGCAAGTAAAAATTCAGAAGTTTTAGATTCGAAACTCGTCACAAAAGGAAAGAAAACTGATGTAATTGATCACAATACAGTTTCTTCAGAATTAATATCCAATATGCCTTCATCTGCTACAATTGAACCAAGTGCCATTGATTCACAAGTTACTGACTCTACAATTTCCGCAGATATATCAAAAGGTTCGCCTCTTCAAAGGAAAGGAAGTAAAAAAGCAAAATCTGCTAGAAAACGAACACCATCTTCAACAGATAGAACAGAATTGGCAAAGTCTGAAGATGCTTGTCTGGAAGAAAATAGAAGTGATTTCGAATTTCTTCCTACAACAAGTAGAACAGAAATATCCCCACCTACAGAATTAGAACAATCTTTAAAGTCATTAAAGTGTACTGTAGTTGAAGAAAAAAGAAAAGATGTAAAAGTTGAAAAAGTAGAACCTATCGAGGATCAGGCTAAGAGTGATGCCCTATTTAAAACTAACGAGTCACTTTTGCTCCATCAGTCAAGTTCAGCAGAAAAGCCACATGAAACTCCTGTATTGACTTTTGCAAAAGAGACAGAGAAGAACTTGAAATCTCCTAAAAGCCGGAGAAAGCGAACAACTTCGAAATCACAAGAATCTTCAGAAGAAAAAACTCCAGCAACCATCAGTAAATCTGAAAGTGACTCTAGTAAAATTGCAGAACACAAGGAATGTGCCTCTCAACCTGCTGTTGATGAGAAGAAGAAAGACAAAACTTCTGAAAGTGGTCAAAGTGAAAAGAGTTCTTTTTTAGGCAAAGAGGACACGAAGTCACCTAAATCCAGGAGGAAACGTATCCCATCAAGTCAAATAAAAGATGCCATTGAAGTAAGTGAAGAAGTATCTCAAGTACATTTTGATACCAGCACAACATCGAAGGAAACTGTAGAAAGTATACCAACTCATGTAGACATGAAGAAAGACAAAAACCCAAAGAAACAGAGGCAACGTCATTCTTCAAAACCAGAATCAGTTGATCGAATCACCCCTTCAGAGAAAATGCTCTCTGAAATAGTGCAACCACCATCGGGAAGCCCAGAGCCATGCCGTCCTGTAACACCATCCACTCCAAGATATGATCCTTTTTTACCAACCTTCATACAAGAAAAAGATAGTGACTTAAAAGAAAAAGAAGATGCTGCTTTTTCACAAATAGTAGAATCAAGTATCGCCTCTGTTCTAGCAGATGATGTTATTCCAGAAAAAGCTTCAAAGGAAGATAATTTAGAAGTTGTTCCTGAAATAACTGAGTCAAGTTTTGTTAATATTGAACCAATTGCTCTTAAAGACGAATACAGAAAGAGTCTTAAAGATGCTGTGACTGATGTAGAATTACCAGATAAAGGGAAAGAAAAAAGTGAGGACAAGGAGAAACTTGCAGATCCAGTTATGGCTGCAAGCAAATCAGAACCACTTAATTTACAGCAACCCGGCATTAGCTTATTACCTGATTCAGCAGTGGGGAAGGAAAAACCAAAATCGAAGAAACTTTCGAAGAAAGAGAAATTGAGCAGTCCACCAGCAGATCTTCCAGCTTCACCAGTGAGATCATCAGATGCAGAACTTCCTTTATCATCTAAGGGAGAGATTAAAGCAGTCACTAAGGGTGCAAAAGGAATAATTGACAGGGAACGTAGAAAATCTTCTGGGGCTGGTAATGTCGATAAAGAACAAATTGCTGAAGTAATATCTTCTATTACTAGTAAAACTGAGCAGGATATACTAAGCTCACCACTATCTCCTTTTGCTGAAAGCTTTATCCCTGCAAGTCTACAAATAAAAACAGAGCCTCAAATATCCGAACCGGCTTCAAATGTTACTACAATCACAGAAAGTGAAATAGTAACAGTGCAAGCAATTGAGGAACCAAAAATTTCAGATAGTGACAAAGGAAAAGTTTCTTCGCCTTCAAAGCGACCCTCGAGACGAGGAAAGAGAAGTTCTAGACCATCAACCCCTGCACCTAGCGACCTCGGAAGCGAGGAAGTCGTTTCCGAATCTGAAACAATTTCATTGTCTGCAGAGTTACCTTCAAAATCTCAGGCTTCAAAAAACGATCCTGCTGTTTCTGTTGAAAATGATGGTAAAAAGCAGCACATTACTGTATCTGTAGAAGGGACTGACGACATGGAAGGTTCTGCTTTAACAGTTGCTGGAGGTAAGAAAAGTAAGTTCAAAAAGGGAAAAGCGCCAGATAAGGAACAATCTAAAGAGGAACAAATTGTAGAGAGTGATGTTATTTCTTCGGAATTGATGAAACATTGCCAAGAGCGTGAAAAAACAGATGTCGCACGAAAAGAGTCTACTGAAAATACAAATGCGAAAAAAGAGGAGACGAAGCAAGAAATATCTACTGGGAAAGACGACGATGCTTCTAAAAATAAGATAAGGTCAATCACACCACAGTCATTAGAGAAGAAGGGAGTAAAAGCAGGTGATGTGGAGAGTAGGAAAGGCGATAAAGATACTCCAAGTGATACAACAGTGTGTAGTACAAAACTTGAAGTTCCTGGTAGTTTATCTAAAACTCAGAGAAGGAGAAGATCGAGAAGCAGAAGTAGAACAAAATCGCCTCTCGTTCCACAATCATTAGAAGCAACAGTTGGTGGTTTAAAAGATAGTGCATCTGCCAAAAGTGACGACAAAAAAATAAGTGCTGGAAGTAAAACGAAGCCAGAGGAAAAATTATTTTCCACAAAAAAAACTGGAGATACGATCGTTCCGAAAGTGATACTTCCTCAAGACATTGTTCAAGATCAGGGTTTGCTTGAAGGACCAGTATTATCTGCACCTTCTACACCAGATTATGTAAATGTACAAATTCCTGAAGAAGCTCCAAAAGATAAAAAAGATACAACTAAACCGAGGAGCATTTCAACTTCTGTTCTTGACAATGATGAAGAAGAACTTATAAATCAGGCTCTGTTAGTGTCGTCAGGCGAATCTTGCACTGCAAAACGAAGGGGGAGGAAAAGGAAGCCTAGAAGTAGTTCTAGTGGGGATAAACAACACGACAAACCAATTGAGGTGGTTCAGTCCGAGCAGCAGACAGCTGGGTCAAAACCATTTCAATTGTTATTAAGCGATAGTCCATTTGGAGGCTGTCAAAGTTTTAGTAAACCATCATATTTAAATTCTCAACAACAGAGTGATGTAGGTATTTTAGGCTTTAATTCACCACAATCATTAGACTTTGATAATGAAAATACTTGGTTTGATGCCAAGAGCGAGTTTGATATAGCGTCAGAACGCTTAGAATCTAGTCAAAGTATATATGTAACTGATGAAAGTTTATCAACAACTCCAGAGCCATCACAAAGAGGCGAAGCACTTGTGCTTTCTGTTGTAGATAGTGTTTTAGATTCACCTAATTTTGCTTTAGATAGTGAAACAGAAACAGACGAAATTAAACAAACTGTTGTTAGTAAAGATTCTAAAGTTGATAAAAGAGATAATGATGGTGCAAATTTAACCTGGGACAAATCTGCACCATCTGAAACTCGAGAAAAATCTTTAACTAGTAAAGATGAAAAATTAGCCAGAAACTTAGCAATGGATTCATTTTGGATCGAAAAACCAAACTGCGACGAGGCAGAAGAAGCATGGCATCGCATGCAAGCGGAAAAGAAAAGAAATGAAAATAAAGATTCAAAAAGTTCTGGGTCTCCTCCACCGGACAATGACAATGGTGGGGGTCCAAACCAAGGGGGTTCCGGAGGGCCATCACAAGACGGGGATTCGCCACCGAAAGATGGACGTCATCAGACTCAAAACCTTGTCGCAGATCTTCCCGGAGGTATAGGTAACTGGTGTGATTTAAGCACTTATTTAAGTATGGGACCAAAACTAACATTCCAAAGCAGCATCAGGGACCAAGAAGGATCAGTATTAAATGAAGATGATGATGAGTACAGGGCGAACTGGAAGGTTGGCAATTGTAGTTTGTGTGTGTGCCCCTGCAAACCGTGCATCGACAAACTTAATAAGGAGAAATTTGTGCTCACAATTTAACATTTAATGATAATTCGATCGTTTATGCATGAGTGTGTGTACTAATAATATATGTTTTAATTTTTTAGGTTTGTTTTATATTTTTCTACTACCATTTATAACAATTTTGTGGTGTCCAAGTGTGATTTTTTCATATTTTCTAAAAAAAACATTTTGTATATAACATTGTAAATAATATATTTTTAGATATAACATGTGCGAAAGCAAGCATTCGTAGGTATATATAAACATTTATTTAATTCGAACATAAAATCATTCTTATATTTAACCCAGTTCAAAAGGCATCCTCCATTGTAGAATAATAAACAGCACCATATGCCCTTTATAGTATTTTCAGTAGGTGAAGTCATACACAGTTGTTTCGCCTACTTGGCACAAAATGCAGAAAATGACTGAGAGGATGTTTTTAACACCAGCGTGAAAACGTAAGGAAGAAATAATATAAATTGCACTGTTGCACAAATCCAAGGAGAGAAAAAGTATTAAAAAGAGTGATGTTAAAAGTTCTAAAATCCAGAGAACAAAAATCTCAACAATTTCCTTCAGTCACACGTGGTATAATTCGCAACGCCGCGTGTTTTAATGCTACATCTTTCCTTTCATTGGCGTAGTTTTGTAGGAACTTCGGTTACGAGAACTCCCTTTCACAAATCTCTCACTTAAATTTTCACAGTCCATTCAAATATGAGAGTATATTTGCAATTATTTATTTACATCAACTGAGAGACTAAATATGAGCTTACACTTTTATTCGTACCGTACATTAAATGTGTTGTTCTTTATATATATGAGCAATAACTTATTTGAAAACACATTGATATAAATGAAATGTGTTGGGATAATTTATCATCAAATTCAAGTTTATTTTGAAATTGTTATCTGAAAGGATATGTCCATTTTATTGTGTCATTGAACTTTTAAAGTCAAGACACAATTATTTGTCACCTAAGGTTCTATATGAATATCTTTCAAATTTAGTGAAGTTGAATATCGCCTATCGCCTTTATGTATATTGTTAACACATTGCTGTATATAAGGTTCTTCCTAAAAATGAAAAAAGCAGCAAAAAACATGATACTGTCACCAATAATATTTAACAAAACTGCAATAATTTGCCTAAAGAAATCTGTTGACTAGAATAATAACTATTAGTTCGTACACATACAAGTTTTTCTTACGTACACGTATGCAAAGTGGAGCAAAAAAAATGAAGCTCCAAAATTTCGATATGTTCTACGCCCATTCTCGCCGTCGACGAAAGAGTTATATTTATACGAATGCTTGGCTTCCGCACCCGCTCGTGCTTGTGAATAATTTTCAATGCAGTTTTACGAACGCGACCGACTAGAAGAGAGTTCTTTTCTTATTATAATAACGCTGCTACTTCTTTTTCCGATTTTTCTTATAGGACGAACTCGATAACGATGTGCAACTTTTACGACAACGAACCGAAGAAGTAAGCCAAGCGTTACGGACGTTTCCAGTTGCGGGATCGCCCTTGCAACAGCGTATACAGGTTTTACAGGTAAGATAGTTTTTTTATTGTTTTTTGGTGTGAGTATTCTTACAAAAAATGCTTAAAACAAACGACGAATATTAATTTATTGTTAACAAATTGTTAGCGATAAAAACCTATAGCTACCTTAAATTCTATAAAATATTTCTACCACTAACGATCTTCAATTAAAATTTGATTAAAAACTTGCTGTCTTTTCGCTCAGCTTGCTATAATATAGTATTTTTTTTCTATATTGCTGTATTGTAGTTCACAAGTAAAATTTATTTGGTATTTGAAAAATCCAGAATCTGAAGAATTTGCTGAGAGCAACTGAATTCGATAAACTACGAATATAAAACACACAAAGGAAGTCACGGAATGCCTTTCAAGAATATAAAAAAAATAATTATTTAGTCAGGAATTTATTTTAATTATCATAATCATATTTATTAGTATCAGTCTTATCACCTATTATACAGTATTATTACAATGTATACATAATTTAAAAAACTGGATTAGAATTCAATCAATTGCAATCTTT
>JAQIWE010002359.1:0-13387 GCA_034698565.1 Campodea plusiochaeta | reverse complement strand
AGTAGAGTATAATTCATTAGAAACGAACTATAAAGGGGAAGGTTGGTCATAGGATTGAAGTATTCGAGTAAAATACAATTTAAACGCAATTTTATTACTGAATATACAGATACGGTATTATATTCATCGTATAATGAAGACTCGTAGGCTAATTTTTATCGTTAACAAATTACTGCAGTCGTATTACATTGTTGTGAAAACTTCTATTTCCTAATATTAACAAAGTATCACAGTAGAAACTTTACATATTATTTTACATGAAGTTTCTTCTAATAAATTCTCAGTAAAAACATTTTATTTCGTGCAACATCAGCAAATAAATAAATAATAACTATAACATAATAATTATATTCTGTATGCATGTCTCAAGAGATGACTAAAAATACCATTGCTCTACAAATTACAGGAAATTTAGCAAGTACGATAAATGAAAATTCTAAATCCGTTTTGTCTTATTGCTACAGACCCAACTTCGCTTTCGACTTCAGGCGAAGTTGGGTTTGTAACAAGACAAAAATTCGTTGGTTCTCCGTTCACATTTTATGATTATATAACAGCTTTTCGATTTAGAAACAAGTGTACCTATAAAAAAAATCAAAACTCAGTCGTTCAGATTATTAATATTAGATTCAGCATGATTTTTTAATAAATCATGCTGAATCAGCTGCGGAAATACTTATCTTTACTATCAGAATTCAGAAACAACCACAATGATACTGTTATAACTAAAACTCTTCTCTTTTTAAATTAATTTATATAGGCTTGCGAAGGAATCTATTAAATAAATGAAATGATTGAATGACTACTTTGCATTAGAAAAATAATTTAAGACAAGAATTTAGATTTAAGACTCAAGTAGAACTCGGACCGCGAATTCTATTTTATACATACTTTGCTCGAACCAAGGTTGTGGGTTCGAATCCCTTTTGAGCCGAAATTTCTTGTTCTTAAATTATTTTTCTAATTCAAAGTGCCTTAGTCGCCCAATCACTTCTTTTATTTAACTACTATTTTAGTTTTTCAATGCATTTTCTTTCCTTGAACGTGCCTACAGCTTTTTATATAAAAAAATATATTTATAAGAGTAATCTCAGATTCACAATTCCTTTATTCATACATAAAGAAAAAAAATAACAATTTTGAGTTGGCGAATTTACCACTGAGACTTCTTTTCCTGATTCTGTGAATATTATCAATATATAAGTACCAAAAATTATCGTATATTTTGACACTTGATTTTATTCATATTCAGGCAATACATGTATTATGATTATTATCGTATGATAAAATATCAGAGCCTTACAGCAGCTTTGACGGTCACTCGAAAATGCAGCGCACTTTGAATTTCTGGTTTTAGCCAAAGAGTAATAAAAAATTATTTTATAATACTGTAGAACGATCATAAAGTGCCAGAATGCAGTATAACGTTATGCTGTTTTATTTAATGTGCAACATAAATAGTATTGCTGATAATTAAAATAATTATTATGCCAAAGGAAGAGATTTGTTAGATAATTGAGCTATTGAGGATATCTTAAAAAAGATCGTTACAAAAAATAACATATATTATTATTCTATAGTACATTTTTTATTAGGTACACTTTCTCATCTAAATAAGGATTTGAATTCCAAAATAGTTGCGAGTACCCAGTTCATGAGCTAGTGTTCCTAACCTATAAGGCCGAGTATTGGAGAAGGATCTGCACAACTCGATGCGAACATGGCTAGAAAGTCGAGTCGATCAAAATGTCCTGGTTCCACTCGAAACCAAGCCGAAGCTTGATAGGAATTCTACATTGTGACTACATTTGTATAGTTCTAAGGAAAAAAAATTACACTTAAAAATTATGCCTTGGGTGTACAAAGTAAAATATATTTTTTCAGAATATTCTTTACTTACTTTTATAATAGTAACAAATTAGGAAAAGAGGTTAAGGCCCCTCCACCCAAAATCAAAATTGAGTTTCGGGATAGAGATCCCATGTTAAATCCAATATTATTTTAAGGCTACTTCTTTAGTGTGTTTGATAAAATTGAAAAGATAGGAGAACATTGTTTCACATGTATAATCCAAAATGGTATTTGTTTTTACGCTGCTACTAATTGTTAAATTATATTAACATTAAACAAATTGAACTTTTCATGTCTACAGTCGGCCATTTTGCTTATTAATCTGCGGGATTTTCACAAATATATTCGTATATTATTATGAAGAATGCAATCCAAAATAAAAATACCGATTTGCAGCCTAAACTGATGATACAAATTTCGGCCTCTTTGACCTCCAAATTCAGGTGGCAAACTCTTAAAATGTTTTTTATCTTCATAACCGTTAAAATTTTCAAAAAGGGATGGCAAGGAGAAAAAAAAATGTATGCTGAGTCAATTTTTAGACACCATTATTTAACTCCAAAGTTGACTTAAATAACTTTTCTTTTTTCCAGGTGGAGGAAAACCAGGTTTCTGTCCAACAATAACAAGTTCTGGCTATCCACATTATGGTGGAAATGCTGGTATTTATCCATCAGTTGGAGACAGTGCATATTTAGGTAGATCAACTAAAATAAGTAAGAGAGATGTACGAACATTTGGATCAGTATTTGGAGGTGGTGGAGGGATAGGTGGATATCCAGGAGGAGGTGGATATTATAGTGGAGGTGGATATGGATTAGGTGGATATCAAAGAAGATGCTTTACTGATTTTGAATGTCCAGCTGGACAGAAATGTTGTACTGTTGGTTATAGGAGAACTTGTACTTTCCCATTTCCAACTATATATGGATAACAATTTTTGTAGCTCACTATTGCTACAGAATGTATCAACCAACATTATATGAATACTTATGTATAAGATAATATTTTTGTGGATTATTTATATACTGTACTTTTAGTATTAAATTATTATATATGAATATTAAATTCACTTTATTTCATTTGTAAACCTTAAGTGATTTTACAAAAATTCATTAGTAATATATTAATGGATCATTAACAAAGTCTCCCAAATTTTTGTTTGAAATTGCATTTTAAGTTTCCCTAAAACTTGTGATGTCATATTCCATAAACTGTATTTACAATGAAACACAGTAGAACAGTATGAATAAGGATTTATTCAGCATCCTTTATAAACATCTCTTTGAATGTTACAAAACACAAAGCAACAGCTTCTGACTAGTAACAAATCATTTGTTACAAACTAACAAACTTATCATATCATACATAAAAAAATACAAAAATTCCTGCATTTCAAATAGCAAGGACATACTGAGTAAACTCAAGTAAAACAAATAATAGTATGTGAACATTTAAATAAGAACACCTACTCAGAAAGTATATCTTATCCCAGTAAGAATAACTACGATAATATAAGCAAAAATAATACATGAAGTGAAAAAATATAAATTAACCTAAGATGTAAAGTTGTATAGAATCACCTGAGATAATCACATTGGCTTCCCACCTAAAGGAAAAGAGAAAATTCAATAAATCATTTATAAAATATTATATAAAAAGTTGAAGTTTTTATAATAAAAAGTTATTTCAATATTCCCTATAAAAATCCTAAGGCTAATAGAGTGGATCTTATTTTAAGGAAATATATTAGAGGATGTTGTATGTTATGAATACAGGATCATTCTAACTTTGTGATGTTTGCTTATTTTCACTATGTTTACATATAGAAAACAAGGAAAAAACATCAAACTCAGTGATTCCAGTAACAGTCATGTAGGCTCACAGGATTAGAGTATTGTAAGATCATACAAATAAAAAAAGTTACTGGGGTTTTGTTATTATAAAATAAGATATTATAAATCATGATAAAACAGCATTGGCCTCTCAATTTTTAAATGTAGTCTTAAAAATTCAGATTTTTTTATTTCTAGTAAGCCTAGTATATGAACTAGGTATAATTCTATTAGTCTGTAAACTTTAGCACAGTCAATTGCTGTAATGAAAACACAAAGCTTATCGAAATCTTTAATACATAAACATAAATTTTCAACTAATATAATATTACAAAATTAAGCTTCCTATTTAACATTTCACAAGAAAAACAAAATAGAGTATACCGTAATACAGGTACAAAGATGTATGGCACAGTAGGTCTACTACAAAATATACAAAGTTTAAAAAGTAATCATTTTAAAAAAGAGAAATAAGTTACTCTTATATGAATATATTCTTTTGTTAAGACTAGCGGTATAATTTAAAAGCCATGGGGAATATCATTTTTTAAGTAAAATAAAATAAAATAGAAAACCTAATACAATATTTAATTTAATTGTCTTTTTGATATTTTCTTATTTTACTATAATACATACGCCTTTATGTATAACCATGGAGCAATTGCAAAAGAATGTTTGAATAGCCTCACATTAGTGAACATACTTAATACACTTTTACTGCAATCTGGTAGCAGCTGTTATCTATTTGAAAATGTACAAACTGCATGGACAACAGTGTTTCCAAAAAACTTTCACATTTACGGGTCAAAGTGACCCCTGGATATTCTACTTAGGGGCCATTTTCAAATTTTAGGGCCAATATTTAAAAATTGCATGTTATAAAAAAACACGTAAACAAATACTCCCGACGATTAGACCTACTAGGACTATACAGTACAGCTTGTAAGAAATACAAGTCTTTTTTATGGAGAACTGAACTATCCTAATTGATTTAAAATCATTTCATTAATCCAGTTTACTGCCTGTATTATATTATCTATAAATTAATGTAATAGCTGTAATCTGTAACAATATTATTTGTAAGTAACATAATGTACCAGAGTGAGAGATTGAAAGTTAAATTTGAAACACATTTGAATGCATTTATAACTAATTCTTTTTTTAATAAGTTATAAATCAAAAAGTTTGTGAAAATCAATATAAATTAATCATGCATGTTGATCAATGTTGTCTTAAATTTTTAATTTTAATGGTGATTCTGTAAGGAAAAACCTATACATATATAAAAAAAATTTAGGAAAATTTAAAGTTTTTTTAGGATTGTAAACGAAAAACATTACACATTGCTAGATTTGTCTTTTAAAGAGCTTTTTTACAGTATCTTCTGTTTTTAAATCGGATGCTCCGTTCACACGTTACAGATGAAAAGGTAATTTAAAATTTAGCCCCTACATATTTGGTTTAGGGGCCACACTGACCCATTTAGGGGCCAGTGGCACACCAATATGGGTTTTTTGGAAACACTGATGAACAAACTAATTCCTGTTTCTCTTTTTGTAAAGTATGCTATGGTATACGTGCGGCAAGACTCAACAGAATGTGACATAAGATTTTAGTCTTCCAATGAGTGTTTAGTACGCTTTTCTACCGCTGTAGCACTAAAATCACCATTAGCATTATTAGGATGTTCACATTGGGTAGATAGGGAGTCAAATATTCCCTTGCAATCACTCCCTGGCATAACGTTTTGATAAGCAGTTTTAAAGTTAAAAATTAAGTAATTAAAGACATACCAGTAATAACTGTAAGAACAATCTTCTCCTTGGATGACATAGAATCAGTCTTTTGTTTGAAGTCATCAACAGCCGTTTTAAAATATGGAATAAACGCTCCTTCTTCTACTTCAAATACTGCCTACAAAAATAGGAGAAAAAATTAACTTAATATTTTGGAAATTGTAAACAAATTTAAATAAGTGAACATAATTACAGTAAACACAGGGATAGAAAAAAAATTAACAATTTTTTATGCATTTCATAATAATAGCTTTATGGAATATTTTACAACAGAACAGAAAATCACATGACATTACATCTTTTATGATCGGAACAATACTGAAAACTCTACAATTAAACAATAGTGAAACATATTTTATTTCATTCTGGCCGGAAAATGAGTAGTTTGGAGAGCAATATCAGTACGGAAAATGAACTATTTCAGTAACAATCCGGGAAAGTAACTTTCCCGGACTGTTACTTACTTTCCCGGACTGCTATTTTTTAAATGTCGTATTTCCCCTTCTTTTTTCGGATTATTTCTAAACTGCATACTAAATGAAATTTAAAAAAATAAAACTTTTAATCTATTTATTTATATTAATAGTACTATTACAGTTTGTGCTTCTAATAAATTTCAACTTTTGACTTACTTTTGATTGGGTAGGCTCGTGATCAACTGAATTTTTCTTAAGAAACGCTGCCAACTTACCAAAAGTTGAAATATTACACTTCTCGTGGCCCACTTCATGAATAACTAACGAATATTTCAAAGTATATTTAAATGTTTTTTTTTAATTTGATATATTTTCCGACCAGAATGAAATAAAACGTGTTACATGACACGACCGGAAAGCTATTACAGTATTATAGCACTTGTTTCGAAATTCCGGTCTCGCCTGTCGGCTCGTCCGGAGAACATCTTACTCGTGCTATAATACTGTAATAGCTCACTTTCCGGCGTAGTGACGTAAATTACTATTTGCTGGACCTATTCATATAAAATTGCTATTATTATTATTAATATTACTTAACCAGCAGGTTGTGATTAATTATGTAACAAAGATTTTAAAATATATAAGACTTAAAAGTACTGTATCTCCAACAATAATGTAATGTACAGTATCCTACAAGACCAGAGATTATTTAAGTAAAGTTATAATAAACAAACTTAATATACAGGGTGGGGCATGGAATATGGTATAAAATAAAAAAGCCAATACTCTGCAATGAAATGAGATAAATAAATGGTTACTAAGTCTGAATGATATGCATAGTTTGCCATTAATGATGAACAAAACGCATTTCTATATTTTAAATATTATGTCACATAAACGGAATTCTTTCTTCACCATAGGGCTGTCCGTTTCCGTTTATTTTTTTATACGGATATCCGATCGTTCTATATGTTCGTTATCCGTTTGAACATATAAAAAAATAATAATAAATTCACAATCTTCTCCTGTACTCCGTTTTGAATAATGAATCGGCTGCTATAGGGTGAGCGTTCAGAATGCATGTGTGTGCACGCTGTTTCTCTGCCGAACGGGCTGTTCAGTTTTTTTTCTGCATAAAGGTTACCTATTGTTATAAGTTTAGGAGTGTTTAGCTTACGTTTAAGGACGGTTAGGTCACTTTTGAATAGCCTATAGCTATAGGATTATCTTTGGATTATATTTGAACATACTTTTCCTTTTAATTCTGAAAATCCAGCCACTACGTGTGCCACTTGTTTAACACGTTTACTTTACGAACGTGGGCCACACTTCAAAATGGCGATCACAATGTTGTTGCCCAGCAGGTGCTTGAAGATTTTTATTGTGTTTTACGGTTTTAGTTAAGCGGAAATCATAATAATCAACTTTTGAAGACTTACCTTACCATGTGAAGTTATAGGATTTATAATTTACACACACGGAACATCTTAGCAGATGAAAATCTTTCGGAAGGTGTGAAAATTGCTCGAATGTTCAACTATTTTCAGAAACTTCAGATAACCGTATATTAGGATTTCAATACGGATATCCGAATAATACGTTTGTTACCCGTATATACGGTCATCCGCAGACAGCCCTACTTCATCATGTGCTTTTCGGAAGTTTTTCATGATGTTTTTGACAACATCATGAAAAACTTCCAAAAAGCAACTAAATTTCATTTTTGAAGTCAGATATCTGAAAATTCAGTATGTTTTACTATTTACTTCAATCAGATGTAAAACACACCAAAAAAATCAGAAAATCCACCAAGTAGTTTTTGAGCACTGATCATAAAAAGAATCATGTTCTCTTTACCTTTTAACACAGGAAGTAAAGGATTTTTCACCTCCTGTGTTAAAGGAATGAGATGTCATATTTGGAAATTCATAGCACAAAAGCTACTTGATGGATTTTTCTAATTTTTTATGGTGTGTTTTACATCTGATTGATGTAAAACATAGGAACTATACTGAATTTTTCAGATTTCTAACTTCAAAAATGAAATTTAGTGATTTGATGAAAACATGACATCATGGGAAAACTTCCCAAAACCACATGATGATGGAAGTGTCCGTTTATGTGGCATAATATTTAAAAATATAAAAGTATTTTTTGCTCACCATAAATGGCAAATTGCAGATTTTTTTTACACATAACAATAATTTATTAATCAAATACCATTGCAGAGTATTGACCTTTTTATTTTGTACCATATCCCATGCGTCACCCTTTAGATACATGAAAAATTAATTACACTAGATTAATTCTAATAACCAATTCCAAATTAAAGTATTTATTATATATTGGCCTACATACCTTAAAATGATAAAATGCAGCCTTTGCAATCTTCCTTAAAGATGCAGCATCCTTTGTAAAGTTTTCCTGAAATCAATATTCATACAATATAGTATTTCCCAGTGTGAATTCAAGTAAATAAATCAACTATTTTTAAATACAAAATTTTAAATGTCTTAAAATACTTGTTTGACTAATGTTTTTTACAGTACTGGTAGCTTAAACCATAAAAAGTTATTAACATAAATTAATGGGAATGAAGCCTACAAACCTTTTCATACAGTCTAAAAAACAGTAAAATTACTACTGTAATATATTGTGAGTTACAAATGCATATCCTTCACAATCTAAAATTATTAATGATGGATGTAAAATAATAAAATGGTGACGTGTCATAATAAAATAATTTGTAACACTATTGTAAAAAGAATACAGAGGACAATATTTATGAAGTAAAATGTATTTTGAATGGAATAGAGAACTGAAAAGCTAATATTTTATTTACCTTCTGCTGAGCATTCATCTTCCATTTAGTTACATTACCACAATATGCTGTACACTACAAAGAAAAAAAATTTATCTTATCAGTATTAAATCATAACTTTCTCCATTACACTAACTCTATTGTTTTTGTAGACTAAACTGTACACACCTACTTTTATAAATGCAATTTTTAAAAGAATGTCTTCATTTCTTCACAAAAGTTAGAGATTCCTAATTAAACATTTTACTGATGTATGAGAATTCAGTAAAAGCAAACATTTTGCAATTAATAAACTTCTCACTAACAAATGAACCATTTTTCACCAATCATTCTCACTACTAGCTAATGTTGTGAGATGTTCTATTATCCATTTCACCCAAGTTTTAGAGTAAAAATGTTCCACCCACCTTTCTTTTAGTACATACCCAAACTAAGGCTTGCAATCCCGGGATACTGTATCATCAAAAATAGTGATATCGAAATACTGGTATTATGACAATAAAATTATATTTCGGTCTTAAATATGTCACTTTTTTCATTCTTTTTAGTCATGTTTTAATTTATTTGCTCTTAAAAATTGCTGAAATCTCACAATTTTGAAAATTCATCTGTTCTTATTTTTATACCGCATCACAGCCACGGTCTATTGAGAGAAAAGTGAACATATCAGCACTTTAAATTTCAAAGAAGTTTGATAGATAATCTATTTTCTAGAACTTTTCCCACATTTTCTTTTAAAAAACGTATTCTAATTAACTAAAAACGGTATCTCAGAAGTATTTGAATACCGAAATACCGGTATTGAAAAAACACTCCTGTATTGGAAGCAATAACCCGAAGCTCACAAAGCTGTCATCCTATTGGACAAATTATTATTTGAAAAACTGTCACTTATCTTCTAATTTCATGTGAAGGTTGTACAATATAATCTCAAATTTTCCATTATAAAACATTATATTGGAAATATCAATATTAAACAGAAAATGAAAGAAAGTAATTCGTTATTTATTAACACTGAAAATGTTATTACCCGATCAAGAGATCATAATACCAATTAATATCATTCCGCACACAACCCTTGGTTTAGTGCTCGAATCTTAAGTAATCTTTTAGTGATGTAAACATATCAATGTCATTTTCTACATTCTATAACCATTTATCCAATAAATAAATAATAACCGTTGTGTTACATCATTATATTGGAATATTTCTGTTATAAAGTAAATTGTTATTTGCTTCATTTGTTATTACTAATTATCATACTTCAGTTGATCATAATTAAAAATGTCGAAACTATGTGTATTATAAATCAAGTCAGAGTATTAATGCCACCAAATGCAGGTGACATGACAACAAGATGTGAACCGCGAGGTCTCTTCAGATTCGTCCTTTCATCTAAATTGTTGGGTTGGAGCAGTAGAAAAAGATTGTTGTGAATTTTCTTGATAACAATACAATACCGTACATCTTCAACAAGGGGAAATACGTATGCCAAGGGTGCAGAATATGCCCAAATGAGATTCGGGGAAAATTTTGGGGAAATCTGAGCACCAAAAAAAAATAAAAAATTGGAAAAAAGATATTGTTTTTTTAAGAAAAGTAACAGTGGATAGTGATTCTTCTCTCTAAACTAATCAAAACCTAACGTATTTATTGTTTTGAATAAAGATTTCTTCTGGAAGAAACAAATAAATGAGACCTAGGGCCTATATTGAAATATTGTACTAGTGATATATACAGTAATTGGGAACTAAACACAGGAACATCATTCAAAGAAACATGAAGGTCAAATTAAATATAATTTTAAAACATAAAACTTCTCAAATTATAACATTTTTTGTTTTACTAAAAATGCCATAAAATTTAAAATTTGCTTATAATTTAAGCTTTTAGTCGTTAAAAAATAAAAAATTTTGGGTTTCGGCTACGACATCGTAATATACTTTCACTCTGTTTTCAACCCAGGTTGCCAAAAGTTTGACATTGACTCTACTAATGTTTTGAACATAAACAAACTGGAAAAATATGAATATTATCGCAAGAATTTTGTTATATTTTATGTTAAAAAGTCTGGAAAATTTGTGAATGTTCTGGTGAAATTTTGGATTTCAGGAATATTCTGCACCCTTGACGTACGCTTGACAACATTTACTCTAAAATTCGAGTACCAATCATTCATGGTTAAAAAAAGCATCTCACAATATTAGCTAGTGACAGAGTACAATGAAAGTAGATTAAGTCAAGAGTGACTGACATCCAATGTGGATCAAGATGGTGAAAGTAAGGAAGTAAAGCTAATACTAATTACTAACAACCTCGTTCCATATATCCATAACTTTTAAGCACCAGTACACTTTTATAAAATATGTAGCAATAAAAAGTGCTTCTCTCAGACATCTACTCCACAGCAGATGGAAATGAATGCACACATAACTTTGGAATGTTGACTATTAATATGCTTTGATGGTCAGTAGTAAATGCACACGAATTATAATTATATTTTTTAAATTTACTTAAGACTATGAAAGGTCACCAAGATTTGCAAATATCTGGAAGTCTGTTCTTACAATTTTCAAAACTATTGGAATTTTGAGATGAACATCTGAATTAAAATGATAACTTCTCATTCATAAGTAAACAATCAATAATATGAATATGATGAAAGGAGTAAAATATTAAATGTTTAAGTGCAGCGTTCGCGCTGTCGCTCGCCAATGGCGAATTATTTTGTTAAATGGCGAATTTATCTGAGACAAATTCGTCAGTGTGGCGAACTATATTTTGATTAAAACATTTTATTTTCAATTCTGCATGAATGAATATTCCAATGTTCCCCAAATGACAAGTACTGTACTTTTTCCGTAAAATTCTAACTCTCAATGAAATGTAATACCAAACAGATGTGAAATAGTGCCCTTTTAAGTTGACAAAAGTCGAAAGACCCTTCGCACTAAAAGCAGATACTTTCCTAAACCGACCTTTTATTTTCTTTGAACGGAGATTTATGACCAGAGACTTTGTTGACAATTGAGGATATAAGATATATCCAAAATAAATTAAAGTATTGCAAAAATAATAAATTTTTCAGAATATAAACATTCAAGAGCATAATTATATATAACACAGCAATATGAGTGTTATAAAATAAAAATTTATTAAATTTATTATTATACTGTCTTGATAGAAGATGAACAGTGGGCTGGTACCGAAATTTATTATTAATTTTTCATATATTAGCTAAAAATAACACCTCTCACTCGTCAGAAACAGGTATCTTGCGTCAAAATATTAAGAGTTCGAGTATAAATATATATAAAAGTTTAAAATTAAGGGACGAATTATACTCAATATTTCATCGTTAACTGAAATAACAGTTTCATATAAATTTCCAATTACCATAATAATTATTAAGTTGAGTAACTTCAGTTTAATTTATGGTGTTTTGAACATTCTGTAATAGACTTTCGATTTTTATAAAAAAATTATTCAGCACATTATTGTGAGTTTCTTTGTTAATTTGTATTGAAATCCTCTTCAGGGAATTAAAAAAAATGTTAGGGGCATTACTATTACAATGTTATATTAATGTTGATAGTCTTATAAATAAAGCTGGGAAAACTACTAATATACGTTGGGAAACGATATTCGATTTCAGTGACCTTATATACTGTATATATTTCCACAAAATATAGTCTAAAAATATCATAATGTATTTCATATTGGCGAATTTTCTTTCAACAAATTTTTAAAAATTTTAAGCGCAACCACTGATCCTTGGTAAACCTTGAATGGGATTGATTCTGACACAATGAACACAGATACAAGGTTTCACTGAAGATGTTTTCTTCAGGAAAGGAGAAGTGTTCATATTCATACATCCAACTGTACTTAACACAAGAAATATATTTATTCGTTGATATTTTATGATTGTCATATCTTCACAATGTATTAAAATGACATTTATTGTTGTCAATCCCCAAGTCACAGCAAATATATTTGTCATAGTCTTATTTTTCTTATATTAGCAGCCTATGTTATAGAATCTACTGTCAAATTTAAGTACAGTACCATAATTATAATTATTCAATATCAAGTTACATACAATATTAGAACTGCTGTTGTTCTTGACTTCTACTAAGGAAGATTTAAAGAAGTGAGAACTCAGCTTTGAAAACAATCAATTTCACATAATTAAATCTGAAACCATAAGCATAGCATTACCTTCAACTATGTCATGATCTGGATTTTCTCGAGGTCCAATCCAGTCTTCGTTACTCCCAGAATTATCACCCGTAGAATCATCAACTAAAACACAATCAGAATCTACAATCTCAGCATTATTATCAACTGAGTTTTTGGAATTTGCATTTTCTTCTGTTGGTGTATTGCTATTCAAACTTATTGGGTCTTCAACTATCTCACCAGTAGCTGGAAATGTAAAGAAAAAATTAATTTATTATAATATATCTTCAGAGAAAAGGTGTGCATAAGCAAAAATAAATAGTGTACCTCTTTGACAAGCCAATCTAATGTTTATCATTATCAGGGTGTCTACCAAATATTCAAAGCAAAATTCCCTGATTTTTCCAGGTTTTCCAGATTGTTATTATAATTTTTCCAGAATCAGCGCCTATAAAGATTTACTTAAATGACATATTATTTGATTTG
>JAQIWE010002358.1:0-13397 GCA_034698565.1 Campodea plusiochaeta | reverse complement strand
AAAGTTAAAACAGGAAGTTCCTCAAAAGATTGAAAGAGTTGTTGAATTTTGTTATTAAAGCAAATGGTTATTAATTATGGATTCAATAACTGCAACGAAATTAATAGAAGTTTGATATTGCAATGAAGGAAATCAAACAAAATTATCATTACCGCCAATTTCTTAGATTATCCAGTAGTAAAAAAAAATTATCCAGTAGTAAATTTAAATATCACGACATATTTATATTACATTATAAGAGCAGCTTCTTTTGCAATATTATTTGTTTTTGTAATGAAATTATTTTGGATATATACTTAATATTGTTATACTTTATGGATCCTAAATTTGACATTGATAAAAATACATAGCATCTTATAAAAACTATTCTAAAAAAGTAAACGTTGAATATTACTGGAGTATTGGACCCAACAGGCAGATGGTTCTTAGTGCCCTCAATACCGAAAAATGAGAAACTGTCTTGTTATCAATGTAATGCACTGTTAGTATACGATATTTCGTAATGTGATGCTTAGAAATGAAGACACCAAAAGAGGAAATTGATTACTTTCCTCTATACTCGCTCGTCCTCTCTTTGGTAAGCTCCCACGTATACATTATTCAATAATCTCACAATCCTTCAAAAGAGTTGTCATCTATCTCTGCTTTTTCTGCTATTGGCCGTTTCACATGAATTATACTGCAATTTTGATTTTCTAGAACTCAGTATTCTGCCAGTATTTGACATGTAATTTAATTGATGATTAATTGGTAATACAATTGGCATTTAAATTTAACTTTCTGTTTAGAGATATTTTAAAAAAAATAGTAGAAAAGTAACCCGTCTTCCAGGATTAACGAGTAGGGTATAATTCATGTGAAACGGACTATAGTAACGTATACACGGATCTCGATGACAGTGGGTATTAAAATCTTAGTTTTGCACTTTGGTGTTTGTGAAGTACTACTTAGATTGTTCAGTTATTTTAAAGCCGATTATGTAATTATAATTCCATTATAAATAATTTTTAAAATTAAAATAATTACAATTGTTTAAAAACAAATGGAAAATTCCTTGACGTATATTTCAACACCATAGTTTACGAGATCGAGTTTGATAAAGGTTTGTGCCTCGACGTAAAATTAATCTGACTTTATTAGAAATCTTACAGATTTTTAAATACTCGACTAGCATGTCTGGACATTACTTTGATTTGCAACATAAAATGTAGTCCACTTCATCAAGAGAATGTACAAAATTGCCTAGTCCAGCTAAAGTAAAACTCGAGTTGACATTAGCAAAAATGAAACTCGACTCGATTCGGAAGTCGAGTAAAATAGTGCAAGTGCGACTATCTCGGGTTCCGTAGGAAAAATGAAACACTAATTTAAAAATCAATGTTGTCCTGTGCTATCATAAAAAAATATATAAATAGCAACTCTATTTTCCGAGTGTCATCGAGAATGAAATAAAATATTCATCCGAAATAACCCCATCCCGTTAAAGTACACGGACCGCACCTGTTTCTCACCAAAACTTTCACCTCTATATACTCCTCTAGATGTCCCTCTTTGCAACTCCTGATGAATGTAGCCACGCCATTTTCCCACAGTTCTATTTTGTCGTATCCGGTCAAGATTTTTTCCCATTTATTCTTTGAGTTATTTTTATTAAGTAGGGAAAGGTTAATGTCATTAATTGTTTTGTAATAATTGTTATGCAGTTTTTCATTGTCGTGATTCTCACAGGTTTGAAACTGAATAATAATTAGCATTCATTGTATCTTCTTCTGTTTATATTACGTGATTCTTCATTTGTTTCCTTTTGTTTTTGTTTGTTTTCATACATTATAAACTTCCGTTTCATTGAAGGAAAAGAAATAATAAAATGATAAGGTATTTTATTTCGCTGACTGTCCAAAAGAAATATTTTTATACCGAGGACCTAACATATATATTTTTTGCTTGAACATAGCTATAATCAGTGGAAACATCATAGCTGTCGGCTCTAAAATAAACTTATTTCATAATATTATATTAGCATTACTTGAACTATTCTGGTGCTAGTTGGAAGCTCCAAAACTATACTCTATGATATACGCTATCGAGGCAAATATTTATTATTCTTCAAAATATTGAGATTCATAATAGTAAATTTGAATGAATATATTAAATATTGCGGAACCAAGACACAACTTTACTAATATTCAGTACTCAGTTCGGAAAAGGGGTCATTAATCTTTTAGAACTAGCTTTCATTTTAAATGAAGCAAATAAATGAATAATACCACTTGTTTGTGCAATAACAATCCTAAATAATACTTAAAGAAATATATCACGTTACAAAAGGCCAGTTATAATTCCATTAAACCATTTATTATGCGTGATAATAACATAAAAGATTAATAAATGCTATTTGTTACTTAATAATCCATGAAAAAATAATACTATCCATCTTTTAGAGTACGTTTTCCTTATATAGAATTCAGACTCCGTTACATTCAGGCGAGGGGTAAGCCACTCTTGTGCATAGGGCACAACTATTCCTTTATATACAAATTTGGTGTAAACTAATATCGCTCCTCGTTTTACTATGATGGGTTGACGCAATGTGACTCTAAAAATGGTGGAATTATGGCAATTTATAATGTTCGATTCTCTACAGCATCAACAAAATAAAATTCGATGAAATCCAGCAAAATTACAGTGTTATTTTTATACGTTCTCTGGTTCATGAGAAAATTTGAAACAAACTGAACGTCAATATTTCAAAAAAATAATGCTGTGTAGTGTGTACATCTAGTAAGGAAAATCATATTCAAAACTTCGAATGGACGAAAAGAAACTTAATTTTTTGCACAGTTCCAAAAGGTGTTTCAATGCTCTGATCCCTTACTGTAAGAAGATATCTGCTGTTGGGTTTTGAAAACTTAAAAGCATTCGTCAGTTTGTGCCCAATTCATGAACAAAAGAACGTACAACACTGTAATTTTGCAGGATATTGTCAAAATACCTCATGAGTCTTTCTTTATATTTTTGTTCCTTCATTGTTTACAGCACGTTTAAACCCAAACTTCAATATACAGCGTCGTACTCTAAAGTCGTACTCCTTCGTACTTCTGTTCACCTTTTCGTCAGCATAGTGGTTCACCCCTCGTATCTAGCCATGTTATTATAACTCTTGAATATTTAAGTTGAAACTAGCAAGAATCATTTCTCATTTTGATAAATGACGAAAAGACTAAAGTTTCTGTAGACTCGAGCATTATAAAGCCAAGAGAAAATTTTCGCTTCTGTTAAATGTCTTACAGTCGAGTAAGCACGATTTCAAAGTTTGCTGCCTCTATTGTATTTTGAATGAATGTTTGATGATTTTCAAACAGAGTTAGAAAGGAGACATTGAGAAATTATTTTCATGCTCATTCATGATATGCTACTATATTGTAACTAGGCATTTGGAAACTTTCTGTGTAATTGTTGGAGTGCAAGTACAGTATGTTATGAATGAAATACTTCCTATATCAACTTCTGTTATATTTCAAGAAAAAGCATAAACTTTTCAAGAACATATAAACTATATAGTATAGTAACCCTATGCAGTACTGTAGTACAGGATATATCTAAACCTTGAAATAGGAAAGATATAGTATCAGATATTTTTATTTCGGTGTCAATCCTAAATTTCACTGAAATTTATAGCAGACCTAACTGCATTTCACGAAAGAAAGTTCAGAGTATTGTTATATTGTAATGGTAAAATAAATTGTCCAATAGTACTAACAGTCAATTATGAATAATATTTTAAGATCCTGAGAACATTGTAAACCGAATTAACTTCGTAGCTTATGTTCAGAAATATATGTTTGATTGACCATATTTTTGTCCGGACAAAAAAGTTACTATAAACTTGTTTATGATAATTATGTATTACATATAAACGTTGGAAAAAATTCTCCAGCAAGTTACGTTCACTCAATAATATTAAAATATATACTGCGCTAAAATATTCCTACAAAATTATCTTTATCACGATCCTCCCTCCCATAAAAGCAACAAAAACTGCCATCTTAAAATTTCTCCAGATACTAAAACTCTCAAAAGTCTCTTCCCTGGAGAACAAACAATACACGAAAAAAAGCTCTGAAAATATAAACAGAAGTGGTTCATAAATTCAAATGTGACCATTACTGCGAGAAAGTGTGAAAGGTATAAAAATATTCTGCGTATAATAAAAATATGAAAACTTCTCGTAAAAGTGAAGGCAGATAACAAACAGGGTAAGTGGGGTTAATGATTCAGTTGGAAAAGCTGCAGCGAGAAATTTATATGGGAAATTTATGGAATCTTCTATTTGAAACATTGACTGAAGATTACAAAATTAATATCGAGTGCCCCTTCATTTGAAACACTTTGAAATTATGATGTTTCCAGGATTAGTAAAACAACTGTAAGACGACTGTCAATGTCATGAAGAGATTTGAATATGACTTTTGAACTAAGAGTTCCCAAATGTTGGAAGAATATTTTTTTCAATTGCCAGTTTATTTCTAATTAATTCAGTCTTTTAAAAAAATCAAACCATTTTTTTTTTTTCGATGGTTTCTATTTGCATTAGGAGCTCTCAACAAGTGCCACGTACTCTTTTTTTAAGTCAGCGTCAACCTTTTACAAATTTGGCAACAACAAAAATAAATTTTTATGCGACATTCTGGGCCCTCTAGGGTGTTTTAAAAAAAAGGAGAAATCTTTTCATCGAAAGAATAACTGTGAAATCTACTACTGCAATCCTTACTTAATACCATTTAACATATTACCCTAACTTAATTATTCGTTCTTCGTCGCGCCTAAAATCAGATATCCTTTGAACAATTACAATAATAACACATTCAAGTAACAAAAACAATTCTTTCTACACAGCAATCTCTATCTTCAAAACTAACTGCATGCAACCATTTTCTTCTTCAACAATCAAATTTCTGAAACAATGGGAACAAAATCGCTGAAGCAGCTCAAAATGCAATCTTATCTCAAAGCTCTACGGCACCATACATCACATTTACATCCACATTAACATTATTAAATTCTCTCTATTATTTTCAAAGTGAAAAGACAAAAAATAATGAATATTATTAAGTTGGTGAAAGAAGATCGTTACATTTTCATGGGATGGAAATCTATGGGATTTTTAGGGAAAAGTAGTGGCGGTATAATAGTAGTTTTTTGCTCATGAATGTGAGTGAGATTTTATATTTTTCATTAAAGCAAAGTTGCTTTTGTCTCCTTTGGAAATCCGTTTGACTTATACAGTCGCAAATACACAAAGCAGATTAATTAACTATGAGTAACTAAAATAACGTCGGTAAATTCTAAGTCAATTTCTATTTTAAATTTCTATTCCATTTTTCTTTCTTTTGGTAAATTTATGTGTGTGTCATGTATCGTTTTGTATACTATTTCGTCCAAAATTGCTTTAAAAATAATTCATCTACTCTAATGGTTAAATGCAGAGTGAACTGTGTAGTCTAAATTTCGCGATTTTGTCATTTTCATCTAGATAAATAAAAGCGTTATTATTATTATTAAAACATACACAAATAATATATTATTATTGCATATTTTATTGAAGATTCGTAATTTGAATTTTTACTTTCACCAATGAATGAGCATTTTGTTTAGCAGTGTCATAATTGTCTAACTACATTAACGACATAAAGTGTAAAATTTTAGACATATAAATGAAAGTAAATGAATTTTCAAATCTTTTTATATTAGAGTAATCAATATGAAAAAACAGTCATTTGTAATGTAAAAGAGTCAATAATTTTGTTTATTTATATTTTCTTTTTTTAAAGTATTTAACCATTTTTTCAATAACATGTCAGGAGTATAACAATGATTCTCAGGGTTGATTCCATTTTCAGTTAAAATTGTAGATTTCGGGAATTAATTTGCAAACCCCGAAAAAATCTTTTCTTTTTTTAAATTCATCAACAGTGATTTATTCATTGTTTTTGACATCTCCTTAATCCGTCACTGTTACTGGTTCTCATGAAAGTGAAAGAAGATAAGATGTGAATCATTCAGAAAGGAGATTTCTTTTACTTGAAAAATATCTCTCAAAATTTATGGATTTGAAGAACGGTTCTTGACGTTTCAATCTTATAGGAAAGGGAAAAGGATAATTTTTTTCAGTGGAGGTCAGTTACTTAGTTTTCACTTTATGAGATTGGAAAAGAGTAAGCAGTATCGTATAAACACAATAAACTATATTGTTGTGTTGTTTCCTAGCAGTGATTTTTATTTGTCAGTCACTAAAAAAAAGTAAATGTTTGAATAATACAGCAAAATGGTATATAAAAAAGTCAAAATCAATGTAATAAAATATGAAGATTTCAGTAAGGAAAGCAAAACTCATTGAAATGATAGTTGCTATATTATAAATATTACATTATGCCGGTAAAATTTCTCTGAAACTACTGCTTTCTAGAAGTCTACATTTTTATTAGCAGTGATAGAACTTATTTTACCACTTTGCACATGACAATATAGAAATTTCATTGAATAAAATGTTTCTACCCAACTACCCAGCAACAGTCTAAAGACCTCAGTATAAAATAAAAATAAGAATGTAATGACTGAGTCTAGAGGCCTCATTCATTAGATTGTTATGCAAACTAGACCACCTCCGGGGTCACGTGGGCCAAAATATTTGTGACCCATTCTATTTCAATACCCACTGTGTTTATCATTATATTGGAGCAGTTATAAATATCATCAATTATTTCCATTTGAGAAATTAAACAATAATCGTAATTAGGTGGTCAATGCCATTCGTTTAAAGGTAAATAATACCAATATAATTTATCATTTAAAATATCTAAGTAATTATTTACGTTATTCGTCAATCTATTCACTAATCAGCACTGTACCATGAAATACAAGGCCAATGGAAAGTGTTATTTCCGATACAGAAAATTATTTCAAAACAAGAAAACCAAAATAAACTAATTTAAAAGCAATTCTATATATCGGGAATGACTTTGATAACCTTTGAATTGTTAGTAATTGGTGAATTGAATTACACCAGAACATTCTGAAGATTCCTCACATTAATTTATTTGGGTCTCAAGGGTTGAAAGTTCAATTGCAAGATGAGGAGAATAATCTGTTCAAAATATATTATCTAAGCGACTAAATAATAACATCATCTATTAGGCTGTTAGTGTCTGAAAACAATAATAAGTATAATTTTGCTGCAAAACACTCTGAATGAGCAGAATTCAAATAGATGGAATTATATACTGCAGTAATAATATCATACTAAATATCTTTGTAGCCCAGGTATAGGTTATGAATAAATTTAAAGACAATTTCGGTGAAATGTATGCTACGATAATTAACATCAAACTTGCAGACAAGCCATTCAGTTATCAAAATGACTACAAAACCAAACTAATTTATTTTCAAGTCTGTTGTAAACAGAATATGATTTTTACTGTTAATTACAATAATGTTAATGTATTTATTAATTCAAAAATACAGAAGACAACAATATATCACAAAAGTAAACCTTATATGAAAATCAGCGAACTCTATTACTTGTTCCTTTCCACCCTTATCTTCCGATATTATGCGATGCACTATACAGCATCACTATGAGATTTTATTGATCTATTTTGTGCATCTTCCATTCTCCCCTTCTAATGAAATGTTTTCGTTTGAGTCGAAGAGCGATTCATTTTTGCATTATTAGTTGATACAGACTCCAGCAAATATAATATAGAGAGTACTATATTTATATATACTGGATTTTCTACGTGATCCAACTAATGGATTATGGATTAAGGAGAATATATAGAGGAAGATCCAGTATAGAGATAAAGAAAAAAATGAAGAAGCAACAGGAAATTGTAGACGTGGAACAGGTGATGAGTTTCAATTCAGAGATTTTCGCTCGAGTCGAAAGTTACATGTTGTCGTTCGAATCTCGGCAAGACGAGAAGAGTATATCGGTTGTGTAGTTTTCGAATAGTCTCGTTCTCATCTCGTGAAGTCAAGGCGAATCATGTCTCGTATTGTTTCTTAAATAAATATTTGTATTGTATTCCACGAGAACGAACGTGTGATCTGTTGAACGGATACATGGTTAATCTGGAACCCTTCCACTTTAAAGGCTCCAGATCAGCAAGAGTGATACCAGATATGGTGACCGCATCACTTGGTCATACTAAAAGTGATCACGCTCTCTGCAGGGCTTAATTTATGTCTTCTTACAAGTTTCTTTTAGTGGAATAGATCTTAGTCGAGTATATCGCGTTTTTAGCATTATTGTGTGTTTTGTCTGGTTCTCAACTCGAGTAGATGAGAATGATGAAAATAAGAAATTTCTCGTCTCTGCCGACACTCTACACTGGTTATTACAATATTTTACTTAGAGAATTCAATATAGGGTGAATCTTACCCGTTGCGATGACGATCTAAAAATGAAGATCAAGATACTGCGTATAATATATAACCCCATTTTTGTCATAGATTCAAGCAACGTATTTCTGCAATTTTTCCCTGGACTGAACAACTAAAAGGTTTCTCTGTATGCTCAGAATTCTGTATGTTTAATAATACAAGCGAAGGTATTTCAAAAACTTTTTAGAGCAACATATTTTTCACAAATAAATATAAAAATATTTTTTTATTAATACATCAGTGGACAGCAAATTTAGATGTTAAATTCAACGAAAGAGTACTTCTCAATTTTGCACAATATCGTTATATTTTTACTCCAATGCACATAATAGTCATGACAATAATACAAATTTTACCTGTTTATCTATAATGTACTGTATAACATCTCCATATTTTCCCTGTAGAATGAAATGCGAATAACAAATGTAAAAATAAACAGCTCAAGAGATTCTATTTTTGTTTTTAATCTTCAAAAGGTTACCGTGGATACCAGAAAGTATCATACCGTTGAGTTTCAAACTAATGTGGGATGTGACTTACAGTATAAATGTATAATATCCAATTTTCTATTCTATGCAGTGTTGCAATGTATTCGCTACAAAAGAGCATTAGTAAATAGGAGAAATATGAATTTCAGGTATACTGTGATTTCATTATCTAAATAAAAACCCTACAAGAACTACTCTAATAATAAGCTTAATAGTTTCGAGAGAAGGCTACAAATTTTGTGTTTGAACTAGAATACGCAAAATGATGACAATAAGATGAAGGCAGGTTTTGATTTAATAAAAATTGAAATACTGTAATTTTCATATTATAGTTATATCAGTACTAAACAAATATCTTAGAGTGTCGCCTGGAAATTTTGTAGGTCCCTAACCGTCGAACAAAAAGTCAGAAAATGCATTTCATTATTTTATATCCAATATAGTTCCTTTTCAATTATCTAACAACGAAAAAATACACCTAGATTTATTCATAGAATTTCCTTAAACAAATAAATCTCGCACTCAGCAATTTAATTTCGGAAATGTCCCCTAAAATCCCTCAAACACCCTTACAAAACCCCTAAAAACCCATAACCCTCATTACCCACCCCTTTGTCTCTGCAACCAACATGCTCCCAACTCGACGTAATATCAGTAAGCAAATCTGCAAACCTACCAATTCCCTCGAGCTTTCTAATAAATCCTCTCGGAATCTGCTTCATCTGCTCTTTTAATATAAATTAAGCAGAATCACGTGCCTCCGCGTTTTACTGTTGCTGTGATCCTCGTCTGGTTGAATTATGGTGCATTACTATTATGTAAAAGACGATGATTCAATATTTGGAGGAAGTTAGGAAAGTATTGAAATTGGGGTGAAAAGTTAGAGAGGTTATTATGAAGTTCTGGAAATTTTGTAGAGGGTGTTTTTCGGATATGAATTTTTAGTAGCTCATTTTATCAAGTTTATATTTTATAGTTAGTATGGAAATCTTTTATCTTGTGGAAATCGACTGCTCAGCACTTACACATAAGACTAATTGTTACAGTTTTGCATGATAATTTAGATACTAGGCCTACACTTTTTTTCGTTTAACCAAATTTTCCCATTATAAGGAAAAGTAAGAGAAGTTTTACTTGAAATACTGATTTGTATACGATTTTAAAACTTGACTTAAAATATGTATAAATAAATTTAAATAGGTTTACAATTCATTTATTGTAAAAATGGAATTAAATTCTCAAATTGACAACAAAACAATGTCAAAATTACATTATTTTGAATTGATTAATAATAAAATTGAAGTTATATAATATTACAGCACAAACCGAACTGCTTGAAAACAACTGTAACTTGAAAATTAAGGTTATATGTTAATTACAAAAAATTTAATCGATTATACATAATTTATAGATATCTTACATTGTTCTCATTGACTATTGAGTCTATTGATGGAACGTAAATCCAAAGATAGTGAAGGGTCTTTAGTGCGCCTACATTGTTCTCTATTGACAGGTGGTTCTGCTTCTATAGTCCTTCCAAAATCTTAAGGACTCAAACCGGTTATGTCTTCAAACTATTTTGACGAGTAAACCCATTGTTGACCACTTGTTTGGGTCGTTCAAATTGTGTATTTTCTATACAATTCGCAGGCTGGTCAAAGAAGACAAATAAGTCTACAAAGATTATCGATTGTTGGAATGTCAGAAACACCCTTGAAGGGTTAATCGATTTGGGTTCGTAAGATTTTGGAAAGACTACAGTAATCGTATATAATTTATTTACTGTAAAACCAGCAACCTGAAAAACCTTGAAATTGTAAAACCTTTGGCAACTCTTTCAAAATAAAAACAGTAGATCAGTATTACTATATTTCCTCGTGATTGTGTCCACAAAATATTTGAGTAGTGGGATGTACCTTTCACGGTTGAGAGTAAAACTACCTGTTCCAAAAAATCAATGCAGCCACCTGCTACCTAAAACAAGGATACCACCTGTCACTTCCGAAACAACCCGTCCTATTTACAGTCTGTGACTAATAAACAGCTGCTATATTTATACACGATGTGCATTCACAAAGTCATCAGATAATGAGTATCCGGAATATTTTATTAATTGTGAATTGTACCCTCATTCATGAATTATTTTCTGTACTTGCCCCGGTATCAGAAATTGGCACAATCAATATTTTTCCTATAAATACGAATATACGATTATAATTACTATAGAGACTCGAAGATGACTTCAGGATTTATAAAATAAACATTAATTTATAGAGAAAATAAGTGACAATTTTTTTTATTTTTTTTAACGAAAATATTACTTGAAATATACAAGATATTTATGAATTTGAAGCTTCGCTGAAATTGCATAATATGCTTATTCAACATTGTGAATCTTTCCATATTCTGATTTTTTTTTCCACGTACGGTACGTCTGTATTGCTTTTTTTTTAATTACCTAATAACGTAAAAGTTAACAACTTTCACAAAAATGTTTAATTTCCGTCAGGGTAAATATTGTTAAATTTTTTTTTTTTTAAAAAAAAAAACAGTTTTGCTTTTGACTGTTTCATAATATCGACTATCAACTGTATCTATTCCCCAAAATTATATAAAATAATGCCAATTACCTTTTTTCAAGCTGCCTTGTCCATCTTCATTATTGTACAAACTCGTATTGGAAGACATTGTCGTCACTGCGCCGCCATTTAAAAACTTTGGCGTCAGTGGCGGCGTCTCTTGGTCCAGTTGGTGGCAGCTGATTTCCGTCATACTTGTCGTTCCATTTAACATTTGTGACTGCGGCGGCGACTGACTATTACTCATGTCCGCTGAAAGACGACGGCGGAAGAGTCGCATCTTGGAAATCGGCGAAGTTCCTAGAAAAAGACAAAAGAAAGAAATTGTAGTTCTTGGAAGATTTTTTGCAGAATTTGATGGAGTTATTCAGCCGTGAAAGATTCGTGTATGCGATTGGATGATGATACTAAATCTATTTCTGTTTCGAAGTTACTTTTCAATTTGTAAAATCAATAGGTTTATTTATTATACCATTCACATACGATTCGTTATCCATATATACGGTCAGTCAATTTACTAATATTCTGAATCAACGAATTTTCATAAACAGAATAAGTAACGAATTTGGTACTATCGAAATAATTTCATATTTATCAAAGAATATGTCAGCTATTGTTAGAATATATTGTGTTTCAGAATTCAAAATTATATTAAATTATTGAAAAACTAAGCCTAATTAGCAAATCTAGGAAACATGCGGATTTTTTGTGTTCACATTACAACAAAATTATTACCTCTATAAATATTTTTGCGTTAAATTTTAACAAGCAAAAATACAAAACATTTTAATTTTTCATTGGTATGTTATAAGCACAAAAGTACACATTTTGACCTTCCCTAATAAACATAATTAGTTTGAACTTCTCCACCTTTCATTCAAATATAAATACCAAACTTTTCAAAAAAGTTGAACTAATTATAATAAATCTTGCATAATATCGAGCTTGTTGACATAGTTCAAACCAACTAAGCTTATTAAACCCCAAGAGTATACATACTATCCAAAAAACAAAATTCCTTATGCAAACCACGTAACCCTTATAGCAACCTAAACTAACCTAACTTTCATAAACTGTATTTGCAACAAGCGAAAAAATACTCCCCTGCTAAGAGCATTTGAACTTTGCAATCTGAACTCTCTGACTATGTGTTATAAGTAGCACTTATATTGCTTGGACAGTATAGTATTCGTTTGTGTTTGCTCTCTTGATAATTTTCGTCACGTTTTCTACCAACTTCAGAAGCTGCTGTCTGGACCAAATGCCCCATCTGCCCCCCCCCCCCCCATCCCTTGATTGGGTGGTTATACTAGAATCAGGCGCGGTTTTTGTGGTATAGTGGACGTAAGCAAAATGGGATTTGTACTATTTGGAAACTTTCGTAATTGATCTAGGAATGTTAATAAAATCGATGAAAATTTAGTGATTTTGGATTATAAGCCGAAACTGTATCAAGAGCAAAATGTGCTCTTGTTGAGAAAATTAAAAGAAATTATAATAACTTACGACTATAAAATAATATTTTTTGTTTATTTATAGGTAAGTTCTTGCTTGCTGTTGAAAATGGAATTTAATAACATTTCGCAAGTATTGTTTTTTTATAATATTCGCGTTAGTTTAAAGTTGAAAAGATCTGGTCGAAACCTTAATGAAACTAGTCCTAACTCCTAAGACCTATTCTTCTAGAATAGTGTTTAAATGAGTCCCAAATTACTTTTACCACAGTCGATTCTCATAAAGAATGCTTCTAAGAAACCCTAATAATAATTTCTGGCAAAAACAAAAAATATTTACTATTATTGCTGAAAATACATTATTATTATTATTATTATTATTATTATTATTATTATTATTATTATTGTGAAGCAAGAAATACATCAACTTGATG
>JAQIWE010002357.1:0-13399 GCA_034698565.1 Campodea plusiochaeta | reverse complement strand
TCGTTTAATTTGCTTTGGGGAAAACTCGTAATAGTACTTATGCCGAAGCAAAAATACTTTTGCGGCCAATCGCAGTATTCCTGCGCAGATCGTAAATGCTAACCCCCACAGCCATGCCCTGAGGCGATCCAAATTCCCTTTAAGAAAAGAGACGATTTTGACAGGAGAAAGTATTGTATGTAATAGTAAACAACAGCGGTCCTTTTGTCCACCCTTTTGTTGGGGATTAGAACTGTCAAAATGAGCTAAATACATTTGGGTCTTATGTTCGCAAGGCAGGTATATATGTGTGTAGTTATTGAAAATTCTGTATAGAATTGCTCTCGTTAGGTAGCTTGCAGTTTAGGTTCCAAGTTAAAACTTGTCATAGTAGCCTATAAATACGAGCATTGTAGGAATCGATTTCAAAATCTCATTATTCTTCCACTTCATTTGTACTTCCTAAATACTTACTTGATGATCATATTAAATCGGTGATTGCATTGCAAAATGGTATCCGCTTTAAAATAATAATAATAATGAATCAGGAAAGCATTTTAAAGTTTGATAGGAGTTCTTCTTCTTAAAAAAAATTATATATCTTTTAATTATTTATGTATTATTGCTACCAATAGTCATAATTGAATGGGGAATGTTAGGTGTGGAATGGTCGCATTAATTATTCTTCAATTTGTTTTAATTTTCATTCTAAATGGCAGCGCTTTATGCAAATTTTTATATTTTGATTATGAACTCATGCTATATGATTAGTTTTTACGATCGTTCATTTTATACTTTGTTTCACAAAGCTGTTTTGCATAACTTCATCGAGTAAGAAAGTTAAGGAATATCTGTTAATGACGGGTAAAAATGTTGTATCATTATGTTGTAATCGTGTGAAATATTTCGCCGAGGTAAGAAAACCTTTCCCATTTCGGTGGACGCTAAACTACAATGAAATATACAGTCAGAGTGAATAATTAGACATTTTTATAAAATAATTAAAATAGAAGTAGTGAGTTAGGAGTGCTGGCAAATACTTGGTTAATAAATATTAAATTATTTAACATTTATTAGTCGAGTATTTGCCAGCATGTACTCACTACTCCTATTTTTTTTTATTTTTTTTTAAATAATTTATTTTATTGTTGCAATAAATTAACCATTTTTTGGGAAACAGCTCTTTATACAAGCAAGGAAATTACTGAAGCCAAAGGAACTCTAAAAAGGAAAACGTATTCTACCACGTAGCAACGAAATGCGTGTATATTTTATACAAATATAAAAAGAAATTAAGTAAGGAATGTATTGACATTTTCCCTGTATTTCTTAAAACCAGTTGAATTTCTCGTATCTAGATGAGAAGAATACGCATGTAGAAAAGGGTAGCACGCACATTACGTATAATATATTGTGTATAGAGTAGAATGGGAATTAGTCCATTTCTTAGAAGTGAAGAAAAATTTGAATTGCTTATCTGGAATTTGTTTGTACCGAACAAACAAGTTATGGCATAATTAGAAAAGAGTTTGATACCACTATATGTAAATACATCTCGAAGGTGGGAATAGTAGATATACCAACCATAAAACTAACAGAAAAATATTGAATGTACCTTTAGGCATTTTATATGGATGGTATTATAAGATTCACAGTACGAAAATCATTTTTCTTATACTTCAAATTACACACGTTTTACAGTGCTGTAAAACATCATATGATGTGTGTCAATATTTTTAAAAGCTGTAATTTTCCTTCATTGCTATTACTACCCTTTTATTATTGTATTTTCCAACAAATTTGAGATATATAGCGAGAAGAAAATACACGACAAATAGAGATGAGAATATGCAGATAAGTTGACTGGATGGGAAATAAAGATAATGACTGAATTTAATCTGATGAGTTGACTTTTTTATTTTGCGTATTGTATTAAGGACTGACGAGAGCAATACATGAAGTGGCAATTAAATTACATATATTTGGTTAAGTTTTCATTTATTCGTTATTGATCTATACCAGTCAAGTTTTTATGAAATGTTCTCTACTACAAAATTTATATTCGCATATATATATATTTTTTAATATGCCCAGTTTTGTAATCTACCTTACGAACTTAAGTGAATGCAATAGTTCGTTTCAGAAGTGTTTGCTAAGGAACGTAATAATTTGTTTCATGATGGTCTCTTCCAATTCCAATTTTGCTGCAACAATAACGCGCTGTTTCCAGAAGAAACTTTGTGCCTGTGGTAAACTTCGTTTTCGCAGTTCTTATACAGTGTGTTAATAGTTCGGCCGTAGTCTATATTACAGGATACCGGCACTAATTTTTGTTTGCTGTGACTTACGAGTAATACATGTTTCTTCCTGTGAATGTAGATTTTTCATAACTTTTGTACCGCAATACTGGGCAATAGTTTTGATATACACTCTCTCGGAACTGCTCTATAATAATTTTTGCCCTAAACAAACATTTTCCCGTTTCTTTTGTATTGTTGAGTACGCGTTACAGCAAGATACTCGCGGGTTTTTGTAGTTTTCTACAGGAATAACGAATAAATATTAAGGAATCTCTACAATTTATTAATAACTACAATTTATTTTTCCGCTTCGACTTAAAGTTTCTTTCAGTGTGAATACAATACCGGTAGTAGTTCGAACATTCTAAGGGAAGAGCTGTCGTTTGCCATTCTTAAAACGTATGTTATTTTCATGAGATAAAATAATTAGTAACTTCTTCTAACTTATGTAATTACTGATTTTGACTTACTTTTATGTACTGTAGACCTACTTGATATTTTAAGTGTAATAACCACTCCATACCTTTGAAGTTTTGACTGAAAAAAAAATAAAATAAACTTGTTGTTTTGTTTCAGGTTGATTACTTTACCTACAGGTATACTTCAAATAATAAATACTCAGCCAGAAGATGCAGGAAGTTATAAGTAAGAATAAATAAAATATTTAATAACATAAATATCAGTAAAAAACATGGATAGAAATGATTCACTCATTTTGTAGCTCAGTGTGTTTAGGTCTACTCTTATCTTAAAGTTTTGTTACAATGTTTCAGAATAAGTTATAACTAGAGAAATACCAAAAGATTGATTTGTCCATTCAGGAAATGAAATAATAGTTTTGTTAATACTAATGAAATAAACAAAATCTTGTAAATTACAAAGAATTTCATATAAAATAAATTTTTCATACAAATTTCCTTAGAAACATACAATCCCCCTAGATAACCAATTTTTTTTTCAACTTCTTTCCAGATGCTTAGCTGTTAATTCTGTATTGAACAAAAGTCGTATGAGTTTTGAAGGTATAGTTGATGTTATTCCACCAACTAAGCAAGGAAGATTACCTCAATTCCTATCAAAACATCTGACCTCAGGGTTACATGTGAAAAAAGGAGAAGATGTAATTTTAGAGTGCCTTGCTACTAGTTACCCACCTCCATTAATATCATGGACTTTCAGCAGAGGAGGTATGGATAATAATTCATTGGGAGTTTTTAATTTATGGGTGGCAATACTTTTTTTTTTTTAAATGAGTATTATGGATTCGGATGAATTGTTAAGGGCATCTCTAAAGCATTTTATAAGAGTTGATTATTATGCAGTGTTAGAAACTTGACTTATATCTCACTTGTCCCCACTTTGTCCTCACTTGTCAAACTTTTCATATATTTTACTTGTACTCGAGAGAAATTAGTTGTCCTAGCAGTGGAATTTCTTTATTATTACCGGGTACTTAAGGAATTAACTACTGGTGCTATTCATTCTATCTAAACAGTAAAACACAAAATATTACAGTTTCCAAATATGTTCAGAAACGAAGTGTTACTACTACGGAGAAACTCTGATAACAAGTTATTACATCCCAGGAACAATCTTTGAAAAAGGTTCTGATAACGATGTGTTGAATAAGTTCTCTGAAAGTAACAATATACTGACGAGCGTTAGTTGTCTTGAGGACAACCTTATTTTTTTGAATGGTTGTCCTGTAAAATAAGTAGTTGTCTGTGGCAATAGGACAATAGGAAATTTCAAACACTGAGTGATTATGTATTTGTTTTGTGTAACATCCAGTTTTCTATCCTTATAAGTTGACTTACTCTTGTTTGCTGTATCTTATAAAAATGCGTTTATAATATGGGTTTTAAACTCAAAAAAACTTCAGCTTTGCTTTTTCAATGAGTGTTTGTGTGGTGCAAACTACTGATATTTAAAAATTTTTTTTAATAAACATTATTTAATAAACAGTATGAAATGTTTATAATATATTCTTATTTTCTTCGGCAAATTCAATCAAATTCAATTCAATTGGCAAATTGATTTAAGGATTATTTTTTTAAGATTATATCTTGTCCTCATCTGTGTATTTTAAGTAGGCCTACTTAAATTTATCTATGACATGAAACCTTTTAACTCTGAAATGTAATATATTTTTGAAGAAATGAAGTTATTGAAGGATACAAATGACGTTACATATAATACAAGCATGAAATTACATAGGATGTTAGAATAGTATTTTTAAAATTCATAACATCCTGTTGTTTTTTTCCTTCTTCTTTCATATATACTATTTGCGAATATATAACTGAAGTTTGAAAAGTGATTTATGTAATTATATTTAACTTTTTTATTTTCCTTTTTTATTTTAGAGGGAAGTGAAAGTGAACCCATCGGAATTGCCAAAGTTCATGAGAATAATCTTGTAATCCCATCTATTAATTTTGAGCATGGTGGTATATACACATGTCATGCTATACCTCAGGAAGAAATTTATACAGAAACTGCCACACAGGTACATTAGCCTACATTTCTATAGATATTAGATTTTTCATTACTTTTATTTTTTAAAAGGAAGAATAACTCCTCATTTTGTAATGAAGTACTTTTGTATTGCAAAATCTTCATTAAATTTTCCAAAAGTAATAGAGTGAATCTTACAAGCGTTAAAATCAATTTGGAAATCAAAATTCAAATGTTTGTTCCTGCTTCTTGATATTTTTTTTGTATAATAACACAAGTAGAAATTTACATAAGTTAGACAACAAGAGATTTTAAAAGTTCTTCTACAATATTTTTAAGACAATGACTGGAAATCTTAAATTTTACAGTAACCTGTTATGATGATATAAGTCCCAAAAAAATTTCTTACCTACATATTTGATATTAACTAAAGGAACTTCATAATTTGAAATGAAGTATCTAAATTAATTGAACATGCATTTATTTCTGGAAAACTGAAATCATTTCATCGTTTGTGGGTATAAGGTTAAATCACCCGAATACCAATATAATAATAATATTCACTGAAATATTATAATGATATCTGATATTGTCATGAATTAAAATTATCCTATTTGCTTGTCACGACGATGATAATATAAAACATTTCTACAGGAGTTCAATATACTTTAACAAAACCTATTAAAATTAAATTCCATTATCTATCCTGACGTCAAAATTATCATTCATTCACAGTACCTTTTCACCCCTTAATAAATACACATCATAACCGTCTGTACATATTTCCTAAATTCCTATTATTATTATTTATCAAAAGTACATGATGTATAAAATCTTTTCTACATTATATAATTTTCCTTCTTTTTTCCATTTCCCAGGTTGTTCCAGTGACTGTCCAAGTAGCTCCTTATTTCACGTCAGTTCCAATATCTCAGGTGTTACCCACAGCTAAAACCGTTCGTTTCGAATGCGAAGTGAAAGGTATCCCCACCCCTATTGTCAGATGGTTTAAAAATGGTCACATGCTCAAAATAGATGGCCGTGTAAAACATAGAGGAGCTGAACTGGTACTCTCTAATACAGTGACTTCTGACTCAGGAATATATCAGTGTATAGCTGAAAATAAAGCAGGTTACAAAGCAGTAGCTGCTCGCCTTTTAGTCAATACTTCTCAGAATCAACCAGATTCTCCTCAGAACCTACAGTGCCATACACAATCTTCAACTCAAATTCTTGTCAAATGGGAAAAACCAAGGATACCACTCATTATGGCTTACACCGTTCATTATTTACCTACAGGTAGGCTTGTTTTTGTGTGTGTTAGTGACAATGTAGATTAGGGTATTTGATTTTTTTTGTTTTTGTTTAATTAGCGTATCAAACCTTTGATAAGATAGTATTTTTACTGAAGCTGAATATTGTATGCATTGCTGTCAACAATCCAATTTTTTATTTTTATTTTTGTATTTTGTAGTTTTATTAATTAAATGCCATTAATGAGATGTTGATACTATAATGCATAGATTTATGGGAAAATTGGATAGGGGACACTGGATTGCTTTAGAATAGTGAAACTAATTTAAATTACTCTCCACTAAAAGGAATAAAACTATCATATTGCCTGCTCAAATTATTTTTTTTATTTTGATTTGGTGTAAATCTGAAGTTAATCACTTGGGTTCTTTTAATATTGTGTAATTTGTTAATATGTACACCTATTACTATACTGTTAGATAGAGGAAATTGATGTGTGCTATAAAAGCTACACACAATCAAATAACATTTTACCACTTCCCTTTGAACTGTTAATGAAACTCTACCTTTTTGGTTAGTAAATATACACCACTTTTTATGAGTATTCACTATCACTGCTGTATATCCAATGTAAAACAATATTTATTTTGTAATTATCCTTTAGTGTAGTATGTTTTAAGAATACTGTAATACATACTGTAAGTCCTTATACAACTATAAAATACCAAAGTACAGTAGTATTAAAAGCAAATAGTTTCAGTAAATAATACTTGTTGTTGCTATCCTGTAATGACGCACAAAGCTCATTTAATTATTTCACTTTTTTAATCCGTGAGGTAATGAAAATGCAATAGTTTTATATATAAAGTTGCAACTTATACAAATTATTAAATTAATACAGTATTAAAGTACAGGTTCTTGATATAGCAAGTGTAAAAAAAGGTGCATGTTTGTAATGTATTTGTTTGTTTTTCAGATGGTGGTATTGAAGATCAAATAGTGGTATCAAATACTACTCGAATAGTAGAAAGATTAAAACCTCAAACTAGTTATACTTTCTATGTTCGAGCATACAGCAATCGATCTGCAAGTGAACAGTCACAAAAAGTTTCATGCGCAACAGCTGCTGAAGGTAAAAAAGACATTCTGATATTTAAAATTGATCTAGAAGTTTGTGAACATCTAAATTAAGAATAGAAGAAACTTTTTTTTTCAAGTTGAAGGTTATATAAAATGGAATTTGGAGGGTAACTGCTGGTTTGAACATGGAACTGATCACATAGTTTCTAATTTCTGTATTAAGTTCATAGATCTAATATTTATACATCATCAATGCCACCTTGATGCATAGTAGAATAATTTTACTTTTACTTCAATATGCTGGTTCAAAATTACGTAACAATTTATTTATAAAGTTTATATGCATTCGGAACTGCTGATCCGAAGAATGTATTGGAATTGTAGAGTAGATAAATAAAAATAAAGTAACAATATTTTAGGACATACATGTAATTGTAAATAGTTTTGTCAGCCATTGGTTTCTAATAGTAAATATTATTGTAATGACACTGTATAATGAATGTTTGATAATTTTTAATTTTTCCTTAGATGTTGTACCTGGTATAAGCACGTCAAACAAAGGTTGGTCTGAACCCTCCGAAAGTTCAACATGGACTACTGTTGAAACACCAAATGAAAAAGTTCCTCTCGCCCCTAATGTACAATTACTCGTTCAAAATATTACTACAATGGAGGTAAGATTTGTTGGTTAGAGAAATGGAAATAAATTTCAGCAATCTATTGAAGTGCTAGTGTTGCATATAATCTGTGAAATTTTGATTTTTTAATTCAGAAATCTCAGTGAGTTCAAATTTTGTAAATCAAACAACTGTTGCATAACCAAAAGTAAATCTAATTGTACATTTCAAATCATGTTATATGAATCTATGGGTAAAATTAAAAAAAAATATTAGTTATTTAATTTTTTTAAATGTAAAATTAAAAGAAATTTTATATATGAATTACTGTGCTTAAAAAATTTCCTTTTGTTATTTAGGTAACATGGAGTCTCCCATCTGAAAACAAGTACAAACCTACAAGTTATAAAATATACTATAGAAAGAAACCTCATCAACTACATGGACCTTTTCAAGTACCTTCTCATCAAAATACATTTCAAATACAACATGTTGGTAAGTTAATATTAACAAATGATAATGGTTTTTATTTTGACATGAATAGTTCTGAAACAGTTTATATGATTTTTTCTGTATAGGATTTATATTGATAATTGTACCAATACACTATGTTGTAGTAATTTTTAAAATGAAAAAAAGAAAATATTAAGAAAAATCAAATATTGACATTATTGTTACAGCTGTACATTGTGAAGTTTCTTATTTTCAGAATATGCTGGCAATAGGGAGAGTACAGAAACAGTATTATAATATTAGGAAAAGTTATCAATTTTTATTGGTGTATTAGACACAGTTATGAAGTTCTATCATAGTTTTAATGTTTTTTCTGTAGTGTATACACAGCTGAATGTTCTACACTACATTTTGTTTCACAAACAATAAAGTTATTTTCGATAGACTTTTCAAAATGTCTCAGCGTTCGAAAAGTACACAATTAATTGTGAATACTGATAGTGATTGTTTAATTATCTTACAATTCATTACAATTTGACCATGTAACTTATATTGTGTATTATTTGTAGTTCCAGAGTCCACATATGAAGTACACGTTCAGGGTGTAAATGGTAATGGTGATGGTAATATTGGTGTTCAATCAATACAAACATTAAAAGAAGATGAATCAATAGAAGATAGTGAAGAAATTATTCATGTATTAGAAGCACCTACTAATATTCAAACTAAATCAATTCATTCAACAACAGTAACTTTAAGTTGGAATGCACCAGTATCTGTCATTACTATTGCTTATTATACGATTCAATACAATATCAAAAATAACACTGGGGCAACTAAATTCATTCGAAGGTAAGTGGAATAAGGCCTATAAAACAAGTGTGTTTCTTTTTTCTAGTTGCTTTAAAAGTTTTGTTAGGAATTAATCATTTACTTACTTATTACCATGGGTGGAAAATGTTCCGTTTGTTCCTGGTAATGTGATTTTACCAAAAATTTTATGATAATTATTGATTTTTCAATTTCTTCCTGATCGTCAATGGTAAGGACATCCTATAACTAGTGTTTCCATTGGGTACCCATTTTTTATTTCGTTTTTATTCGTATTTACTGTATTAGCATGTCAGTAATACTTAAATATAATGGCAACTTTTGACCAATACCAATTTTTTCATTTACTGTAAGTTATTGTGTTTACCTAAGGAATGTAATACTGTAATCAATAAAATGTATAATAAAATAATCTTTCTTTTTATGAGACGTTAAGTAAGAGAACTTTGTTAATACATGTACTGTTAATATTGTATAAAATTTCAAAAAGCAGTCTTAACTACTTAACTGCAGTTCTAACATGTTACATTTAAGAATTCCACTTTAGATAGATTAAAATGATAAAACCAACAGAACATAATTTAATTTTCAGCACCAATACTGAAGTGCAAATAAGTGAACTAATTCCACATACAGTTTATGAATTCACTATTAGTTCACATGATATGATGAATAGACAAGGACCATTCAGTCAGATTGTTCAATGCACAACAAAAGAAGACAGTAAGAATTTTCAATATTATATATTATAAGGTATTCACATTTTTTTCCTTGGTGTTTTGGGGTCTTTTCTCAAGAATTAAATGGAAACTATCCGTAAATTTTCAACTTTACAGATAATTTCTGTTTAATTCTTGAGATAAGACCCCAAAACACCAAGGAAAAATATGAATTCTCAATTAGGAGTCTTCCACATTTATTTAAGGTATTCAGAGCTAAATACAATATATTGCTGTAATAATTAATTTTTCAATCAATTTTAGTGCAGAAAATAGCATTCTGTTAGTTAAAACTAGATATGGTAGTTGCATACAATAAGAAGAAATCATTTCAGATTATTTTATGGCTAAGAAAGAAAGAATTAGCTTCAAACCTGTAAGATTGGTTTAAACCATTTTTTTCTGAAATTAATTTATTTAGCATAACAAGAATTTTTTTAATTTGATTGTGCAAATTCTTTAATTACAAAATACTAAAATTTCTCGATCTTTTTAGTTCCTACAGCACCAACAAATGTAAGATGGGAACCTGTAAATTCAACAAGTATTATACTCTATTGGAAAGAACCAAAGGAAAAAAATGGAATTATAGTATCATATACTGTACATTATACTAATGAAGTAACACGTACTTTAAATAAATATAATGTGCAAATGGTCAATGGAACAACATTTAAATATCTTGTAAGTAAACAAATGAATATTGTTAGGATTTGTTGATTCACATGCAAATAAGAGAATGATTTCACATCACGAATATTTTAGTCAATGAATCTAATAAATTAACTGTACATTATACTTCATAAAATGACCATTTATTGTTAAACTAAGATTAAACTTCAGATTTGAATGAATTTCACATCACTAATATTTTTAGTCAATGAATCTAATAAATTAATGTGCTGTATATTATATTTAATAAAATGCTGATTATTGTTAGATTCTAGTCTAAGATTACATGTTAGATCTGAATGAATATGTAATTGTAAATTAATTTTATTTACTGTATTGGTATACAGCATATATTTCCTTTGAATGATTACTTTAAATTTCAAATTGTTTTAAAGTTTCTTCATGATAGGAAGTGGCATCAAAATATTATAAATGATATGTGTAATAAAATTACTTTTATAAATATTGCTATAAAAATAATATTCTGATAGAAAGAAAACAAGTGTGACTGTATCTTTTTATTTCAGCTTGGAAATTTAGAATGGAATAGTCGTTACAGTATCTACATTACAGCAAGTACTGTAGTTGGTATGAGTTCAGAATCATCTGAATTACTTGTAGTAGTAGCGACTGAAACATTTGATGCTCCAAGTGCAAGTCAAGGAGATGGTGTACTTCAACAACATATAGGTAAGGAACATGTCAATATAAGATTGCAAAATATCTGAAGTTACTTTAGTTCAGTTTAAGTGTAGATTTAGGAAGTTGGGGTGCTTGACATAACAAATGTAATATGCTGTATTGTCTCTGTTATTTAAAATAATGATAAGTATCTTTTTTTATAAAGGAGCACCAATGAGCAGCAATGCAATACTATGTTATCTGTGTTATAATGTGATAACATATTTGTTTATACTGATTTTAGTTTTTTACTTTTTTAAGAAAATAATTCTGATTGGCAAAATTTAAATAATTATTTGTATCATAATTATGTTAACAAGTATAATTTATCTACACGTACATTAAGTATACCCTGCGCAAGAACATAAGAGCTACTTCTAGTTAGCACAGTTTGACAGTTTTAACACCCAAACAATAGGGCGGACAAAAGAATCACACCTATTTCCTATTGTAAACAAACTTTCCCCTGTCAAAAACATTAACATTTCTTAAAAAGAAATAGTTCTTATGTTGTTGCACAAGGTATAATACAAGAGATATCTGTATAAAAATTGTACTGTTTTTACTTCACAATACAACTTATTTGAACTTTCAACTACAGTATTCTACTTTAATTTTGCAATATTTCATCACTGATTGTTTTTTGGTAGGTGTAGCAATTGGCATTGTGATTGGTATAAGCACATTCATAGCATGTGCATTACTAGCATACAGATTACATAATCCAAGAAGACAACCACCAACTCAAAATTCAACACCAGAACAAATAGGAAATGGAAACATTACAACATACGTGAATGGAAATGGAATTTACAAGAATAAGAAATCAAGACCTAATTGCACGGGAGAAACACACGAATTTGAAATGTTCCTACCTAAACTATCACCAACTAACAAACATCTGGATACAAAGGTAATTTTACAGTTTCTATTTACTGGCATGTTGAGAATGTGAATTATTTATTTCCTCTTAACAATATTTGAATGGCAATATTGGTTTTTTTGTTATGTGGTAGGGTGGTGCAACTCTTGCTGAAGCTAATGGAATCATTCACAAACAACATTACCAAAACAAACAGAGACAAACGGTGGTAAGTTATATTTACAAATATTACTAAACATGTCAGAGCAGTGTGTTATCCAAGGTTCAAAAGAAGCTATTAAACATAAATTACTTTTGTTATACAATATTTTACATTTTTTATTTTACATTTGATACTGAAGCTGATTAACATAACCTACTGAAAGCTGAAATGTTAACCATGTGCTTAATTCAGTTATCTGTTATTTCATACATGTTTTAAAAAATTGATCTGCTAGTGGATATGTGTCTGAAAATAAAGTTTATTTCTGTCATCAAAATTGATTACCTTATTAAAATAAATTTGAAGTGTTCTTACATCTGCTATTTTGAATGAAATGAACAAAACATTTCAATTACTGTACAGTGAAATTCTCATTCAAAAGTTACAAGTCATACAGTATATGGCTGCTATTGAGAAACAAATAAAATTTTGTGCACAAACTTATTTTGAGCCTTGGCTGGCATAACTTGTAGTGGCAGAACTATGTTTCTTGATAGCAAATTTTTTACTCAAAATCCTTTTTTAATTTCTTAATGTTAATAATAAAGTAGATAGATTTAATTCTTTTAAATTTCTAAAAAGAAAATTTTGTAAATTCATTTTAAATATTATTACTAAGTTTTCTTGTTTGCATTATTACTTGCTATTGCATATAATATGGTTTTACAATAGTGTGCAGCTTAGTCTGCATGTAATACTATTTTATTCCTGCATGGGTTTCTGTAAATTAGTAAACAATATTGTGACTTGCTGCTACTAACATATCTAAACAAAAACATACAAAGATTTTGTTGAAAATGTATCTATCTTTTACTACTAACTTTAAAAAGAAAGGCATATTGGAATAAACGTAAAGTAATTAATAAATTTTCCTATTTCGTGAACAATGTTTTCATTATAATATTGTTGTCAGTTATTGCAGAAAGTTTTGAAGTATTAATATTATTCCTATCAAGTTAGTGATACTATATACATATATATCTGACATGTTGAATTAAGAATCAACAGAACCTAATAACTTTTTTAATAGAATGGAATGGATCATTTAAAAATGAAAATAATACTGTACATTGTGTAGTCATAGTTTGAAAAAAGATGAGCCTATCAATTTTCTTCCGGTACTTTAGCATCGTTTTTAGACCTATAAAACCTGACAATAATAAGTGAACCACTGATACCAAGATCTGTTTTTTTCCTTTCTACAGGAATCAAATGGAAGTGAATCCTGTTTAAGTGTTTCCCACCCCCCTAACCCCCCTCCTCCTACCACC
>JAQIWE010002356.1:0-13402 GCA_034698565.1 Campodea plusiochaeta | reverse complement strand
AACTCAGTCTTTCATTCATTTGGTAACCTTTCCCTCATGATTCCAACAAAACACAACAATACTTTTGTTTTCAGGATCCGAATCTTCGATTTCACGGGCGACCGGATTCTCGATTTTCTCGCTAACGTCCAAAACATTTCTTCCTTCGCTACGGCTCTCGATATCTTCACGATTTTTCGAATCATTGGCCGAAGTTTCAGGTTGTCTTGTTTTCTCGCAAACAATGACTTTCAGCTTGTGTATTTGATACCCAAGCTCGAGGTTATCCCGTCGGACATTATCTCGCTCAAGTTCTTTTTCTTCACAAGTTCTCTTCGCTTGCATTAGTCGTTCCTTTAATCGCATTGTTAGTTCTTCTTGATCTAAATTCTCGGATTTCGTTTCTTCGATTTCCGGTTGTTCTTCTACTCTGTCACACACCAACATCTCCATATCTTCAATCCCCATTTTTCCATCTTCAATCACTATGCCATCTTCCTCTTCAAACACATCTTTCTTCAAATGGGATTCCATATCCAACTTCTCCACTTTTGATTCGGAAGCTAACTTTGCGGGAATGTTTTCGGATGCCAGCTTCATTTTCTTGGATTTGGAGGCTAACATCAACTTTTGTAAATCCATGTCTAACTTCTTAACTTTTGAGTCGGAAGCTAACTTCTCATCATTAGGATTGAGTGCTAACTTCTTCATAACGTATTTGGATGCCAGCTTCATCTTAACGATTTCGGATGCCAGCTTCTTCTTGTTTTGAATGAACGCTTTTATGTCATCAATTTTTTTTGCAATATTTCGGTTCTCTCCCTTCCAACAATCCATCTCACATTGTTGTCTTCTTAGGGCATTTGTTAGCAGTGCTAGCGTTTGCCGCATTTTCCATTCATCGTCATATATAATTTTCTCTTCTATACACTTGTCTTTAGGAACATCAAAAACTTCGGTATTTTGACTTTGCTGTAAATCATTTGGGTTCGACAACTCGACGTTCTTGACGCAGTCAACTGATGTATTTTCGACGGTCTCGATTTGCTCGAACTCGAGTTTTCGCTCGGAAACTTCTTTTTCGATCGCTAATCTTCGTTGATGCTTTTCGATTAAAATTTTACATTCAGCAACACTTGGAGGTGGCCAGACAGACAGTCCCGGCACCGGTCCTAAAAATTCGGGTTTGTAACTCGGAATAGTTTTCTTCGCTTTCACATCTTTTCGAGATGCTGAACTTTCTGTGCTCGCTTTCGCGAGATGTATTTGTTGATCAGTTGTGTCGTTTATTATTATCGGCTTGTCCTGAGGAGTGATAGGAGCATCACGATCCCCAGAATTATGGTTTCGATCAAAATTTTCGGTTTCCAGCTCTTCACGAATATCGCATGTTTTCAAAATTTGGTCTTTCTCATTCTCAACCGCTTTCTCACGGTCTTTTTTAACCATACCTTGATAAGTGTTGTAACAGTAATATACTTCACGGAAGTCGTTCTGGGACTCAGGCACGTAATCGGGATCTTCCCTCGCTAGCTGGTAGATTGGTAACACCTGTTCATTAGATACTCTATATGCATGCTCCTCCTCTCTTATCATCGCTTCCCAACTCTCTTTCTTCATCGCTTTGTTGTGACATAATGTCGATTTAAATTGTTTTTTGTCTTTGGTTTTGACTTCATGCTTCGGATAAAATAATTGAAGTCGTCTGATCACTGTCATATTGATTTCATCGGTCTTGATAATGCCCAGACACTCGCCTTCTTTCGGGACATCGGTTTCCTTCGCCCAACCACCTTTTCCCTCATTCATCATACGAACTTCTTCCATTCGATCTTTCGCTTCAAAATCGGCGGAAGACGGGTCTGACGGTTTCGACACACTCTTTTTCAGCATATCGGTCATCAAGTTTTGCATCTTTCGAAATTCATCGCATAATACCTCGTTTGTCATAATTTGGCCAGGCGGTCGCGATTCGATAGGGCGCACGCCCCCGGCGGTTTCACGTTCGATTCTCTCTTTCTGTTGTTTAATTTGTGCTTTTTGTTCTTCGCACAAATGGTCGGGACTCCATTTCGCTCTCTGACATGCAAAACAGATCCCTTGAGCAATACATTTTTCATATGGCATTCTCGTTGTCGTTTCGTTATTCTTGGCGGCTGGTTCGGCCAGTTTCGTTTCTTCTTTACGTGTTTTGTCACATTCGTTTGCGTAGTGACCTCTCTCTTTGCAGTTGAAGCACGTTATCAGGTCTCGACGCGGCCTATCGTTGTTGCGCGCGTACGGGACATCGCTACGTTGTTCACGGTCTCTTTTCGCATACGGTTTTTCGTTATGGTCCCCTTTCGGCAGGGATGGCGCACCGTATATCTGCTGCATCTGGTATTGATACGGGTCGATAACTCGAGGGTGAATCGCTTCACCTCCATGCTCGATAGCTTTCAAATGTTGACGCGCGTCGTCGACGCTTTCTTCGTTTTCGAATTCTAATGTTGGCTCGGCAAGCCTGTGTAGTGCGGAACGCTCACGTGGCTGATTCATAACGGATACGTTCACCTGCACCTCTTTCGCAATTTCTACGAATTCTTCTACGGTATCCGGTAATGCATACCGGTAAAATTCCATCTTGAATATCGGTAAAATGGAAGTGATGATCTTCTTCACCACCTCTTTCTCGTCTACTTTATTGTCCATGCATGAATATAAGTAATAGATCTTACTTATATAACTCTGTAAAGTTTCATTGTTCGACTGTCTGCTTTCTTTAATCTGCACGCGCAGATTCTCGTTGTAGTTCGGTATATCGTACATAATCAAAAATGCTCGTTCGAATTGCGCAAAGGTTTCGAATTTGTGGTCGTTGGCTGCTCGTGCTGACATCCATCGTGCTGCTACTCCAACCATACAACTCGGTATCATTCGTCTTGCAAATTTGTCCATATCGTATTGTAGCCTACCGGCGTAAGCTTTCACTGTTTCTAAAAATCTCCTCACCGTCGTCTTCCCCGAGTGACCCTCGAACGACGGTAAGGCCTGTGCCGCTTCGATCGGTTGTACTATACGGATGGTCTCCCTTCCGGTCGGCGGGACTTCGCATCGTGTATCCGTGAATATTCGATTCGGTTCGGATACGGCAGCCGAGTTCGAATCATGGTATGGTACGCCTCGATTCGCTGTGATGTTACCTGCTGACCTGGGTAGATCTTCACCACTCGTTGATGGCACCACCGGTTGCGGTCTTCTTTGTTTTTCATTTTCATCGTTTAATTGTTTTTGTGCTTTTTCAGCTAGCTCGGTTTCGTATTGCCGACGCATAGCTGCCTGTTTCTGACGCGCGAGCTCAGTTACGCATCGCCTTTCTTCTAATTGTTGACGCGTGAGATCAGTTACACGACGCCTTTCTTCTTCTCGTTGAAGCGCAAGCCCGGTTACGCGGCGCTCTTCTGCTTCTTGTTCGCGTACGAATTCGTCGTACTCTCTATCATTTTCATTTCTCGCTAGGCTACCTGCTTCGCGTAATCGTATTTCATTTCTCGCTAGGCTACCCGCTTCGCGTAATCGTATTTCATTTCTTGCTAGGCTAACCGCTTCGCATCTTCTTTGTTGATTGATTATCGAGTGAACCTCAACGGATGGTCTCGGTACGGAATTTCTAGGCCGTGCATCGTTCGGAATGACGTCGTAATATTGCGCTCCTGATGACGTGGCATTCGGTACCAGTGACTCGCTCTGGATGTTCAACTCGCCTCTGATTAATTTGTTCGGACTCTCTTCAACGTGTACGGTTTCTTCTCGAATACGTTTCTCAACCCTGGTACGTGTTTCGTTATCGATCTCCATCTCGTCGTCGTCTGAGGGGTCCCTCACGGCTTCACTCGCTACGCTCGGGTTCAACGCACCTGCTGACTTTTCATGACCTCGGATCATCGATCGGAACATTTCTTAAATACGGCTTTGAAACGTATCAAATTTTTCGTCCATAATTCTCGGAATATCAGCGATTTCTTCTACTTTCTCGTTTCCTGTTGCTAGATGACTATCCATACGACTTCGGATTTCTTCGTTAAATCTGTGTAATACCGACGTGACTTTGCCCTCGTCTCCTCTCGGCTCGATGCATGCTGTTGCCTCACCATCTTCTCGGATATTGGCTACGCCAGCCACGACTTGTTCGGCCTCTCTCGGATTGGCTATATCATCGCTCGGTTTTCCATTCTTTGCGGTTCGTTCCCAAAGATCGTACGTTTTCGTCTCTTCTGTTGACATCGTTAATCGTTAATCAAAATCAAAAAAATCAAATTGTAGAATGCAAATCGCTCGATATTCTTTCAAAAATAAACCGTTGCTTCGATTTCTACAAAACGCTCATGGCGCACACGTGAAGAGTTCGCATACTCTTCCTATTATAATATTCACTTAGTAAAGAATTCATACTTTACCCAAATCCAGTAATCCTTTTCTCAGAACCTAAAAATAAAATCTTCTTTCGTCTGTACCACTTTCGGTCATCTTACAGTGCCTTACGTCTGTAAGGGTTCAGCTTGGCTTACGACCTGAAAACCAATTCAGTCCACGTATTCATTCCTTGTATTGACTCCCTTCAATACCTCAATCCCACTTTGTGTACTTTCCGACTGCTTCCTGTACACCTTTGTCTGCGTTCAGACCTCTTCCGGTACCTCGCTTGTCTGCGTTCAGACCTCTTCCGGTACCTCGCTTGTCTGCGCTCAGACCACCGGTTCCTCCTTGCCGGAATCTTCAATCTCGGGCCCCACGTTGGGCGCCAAAATGTGCAGGGTGGGTATGGGATCCTAAAAACATTTTAAGACAATAAAATGTTTTATTCGAATTTGTGGGTCAAAAATCCCAAACACGACGGCCCTTTGGGTAAAAAGGGCGGGGTTGCGCGTGTTACCCTACAACATTTGTTTTATTGTTGATTGTTTCGAGATCGATTGTTGTGGTTCTCGGACCCGATTGTTATCGCCAGCTTATTATTAATTGTTGTTCTTTTCTATTGCAGGATCATCTGGTCGACTGGACGGTGAATCTTCACGAGACCAATAAAAACGTATTGGGATTTCATTCGACGTCAGTCGAATACCGATAAACGTACCGATATTCAACTGAACCGGTACGATCCTTATCGAGGATAAATATCGACGGATGCAGACGGATTCATCTCTTCTAACCAAAGCTTCTCTCTCGTTCTAGGTGATGATGCAACGGTCCTCACGAATTGCCATGCTGGTCGTCAGCAACCGCCGAAATCTTCTCAAGTCGATAAATCGGCAGTTTATCGTAAATCTGTTCGAAACTTACATAGATCGATCGCAAATGGTGTAGGCTTCAACAATATCGCATGTTCCCAGCTAGCACAACAATATGGTTGCATGTGGGACCTATCAGGGTCCCATATAGACTTCATGGGCAGATAATGGCAAGAAATAGCCATATAGATTCATATGGCAGCATATTGGAACATATGGTTTATTTATGCTCACTTCCTTAAATACATGTTTCTTCTAATAAAAAATTATGGTGAACCATTCTAAATTATTCCCTTAATCTTTCTAAAAATTAAATTTTGTGTTATAAGATTTTAATTATTTTTTTATAAATACGGAATGGAACGATATCGATCTATACAAATCCATCTAGATTATTTTGTTTCAATAATTAAACACCAGAGGTGGTTGAAGAGTTCCTTGTTATTATTTTGAAGAGAAACAACATAATTTTTACAGAAACAAGGTAAAGGAATGATGTTATTGTGATAACTATATATAAAGATATTATTGCTGGTAATGGCTTGTCTTGTTCCTGCCTGCTTATTGCTTGTCATTTGATTTTACTTTTTCATTGGGTATTTTCATTTTTTCTTTTTTTGGTCAGTGTGGTGCTTGCACCACACACTGACCAAAAACGAAATGACAAGCAGGCAGAAATATGATACATAGACCTAATTGAGCGGGTAATGGTGGTATCCTATACCATGAAAAGTAGCCTAGCCAATAGACCTAGGCCTGTTCACCTATTATTGTACTGTTGTAACAGTGTAACTGCAAAGTTAGGGGTCGTTTTGCTATGGTAGGCTAGTCTCTGTGGGACCAATTCCCTGGTCTTGGTTTGAAATTGTCATTGGGCGTTGGTATGCCTCGGTGGGGAATCGATGACAATTCGAACCGAGGCCAGCGAGTTGGTCCACGCAAAGACTAATGGCAGGCCTACCGTAGCCTACATGTAATAGGCTATTTCTTGCTTCGTTCCAGTAGGTATTTTCATTTTATTCCGTTATTATTTGTTTTTTTACTCTCTAAACTGCTTAAATTAGGCCTAGGCCTATTTTATTCCAATAACACAATCGGGCCTGCGCCTTCTGCCCTTCATCGCAGAAATTTTAGTACTGTATGTCTGGTAAGGTTCGGTTTACGTTATTTTAGGTTACATTCACGTTGATTAGGTCAGTTTTTTTCGGTTCTGTTATGATCAATGTATACAGGAATGGGATCATGTTATATACTAGGCTTAGTCTTGTTCCTGCCTGCTTGCTTTTCATTTTCCTTTTCCATTGGACATTTTCGTTTTTGGTTAGATCAGTGTTTAAAAGCAGCCAAATTGGCACGCCAGTGGCCACCAGAAAATAAAAATAGTCACCAACAAACGAATCTGGTATTTCCATATTTGAAATCACGTTTTTCCGGAAATATTTCAGTTAATTATGACCATCACGACATATTGTAAGTCGTTTAATAGAACAGAAAAAGATGTATATTTTGATGTATAATAGAAATATTCAACTACATTCATTCAATTTATTATATTCATTCAAAGAACTATATTCATTCAAAGAACTATATTAATTCAATTTATTGAAAATGACGTTTTTCCTATCTTATAACACAATCGATGAAAAAGTTTTCACCTCCTGTGTTAAAGGATAGGGAAAACGTTATTTTCAAAAAATCGCAGAGCAGAAATTAAGACAACTAGCTTTCTGAAAATCACAGGAGTATTTTATATCTGATTGAAGTATAACACTGAAAAATCAGATCTCTAACTTCAAAAATCGCGATAATGTAAATCCAGAATAATGCGCAAATGTTATGGAAAATTTCACCAAAAGAATGACTGCAGGAACAGCCGAGGGGGTCATTTGAAAGATATTGCGTTCTACACATAATGGCTAGTTCAGCACTTCACAATGGTATAAATAAATCTTGCCTTACTCGATAATACATGTGTTTTATTTAAAAATTAAAATGTCACCTCTTAAAGAATCTCCCTGTACATTTGAGCACTTAATTACCGATTGCTTAGTTTTCAAGGGTGCTCTTAATTGACATTTAAAATTTATTGTATAGAAAATAGTAATAATTTTGGTAAATTGTTCGAAACTGATATTGATTTCCATACTATATGTTCTCTTTATAATTTGTTAAAAGAAGTTTTATTTATGTACTATAATTTGTGCCATTAAATTTTCTTATAAATGTAATAAGAAGCAACTTATGCATCTCATAATATTGTTTGATGATTTTTGTGTAAAAATAACTTATGTTATATACACTTTGGACAAATAAAAAATTATTATTATTATAACACAATGTATTATTTGTTCAATAGAATAATAAATAATAAACTTTCCTGTAGAAAATGGCAAAAGCAGTATATATTTATTGGAGCATATGGGGGAATAATGTATTTCATGTGGGGAGATATGGGAAAGTGGGGAGATATGATAAAGGTCAATATGGGATATCTATGTAGATACACATAGAAAATCTATATGGGCCCATGTGGGGAAAAAGTTGCCCTTTTTAGATGGATTATATAGATGAACCGTATTGACCCATATGGAGAAAGTCCATTGTCCCATATTGACCCATGTGGGAGTGTTACCTGGGTTTATCCCATTATTCCCATAAATACCACTTCAAATAAAATTTCATCTGGAGCTAAATGCAGGAAGACTGACACAATTGACGGTTGGACAGAATCCGCTTGTTAATTCATGTAAAATTTTCATACAATAAAAATAAGGTAGTTATGAATAGTATTGGAAATATAGAGAAAAAGTAATAGATAGGCTAAAATGGTAACAATTCTACAACTGGAATTTAATATTGAAGTTAATTATTTAAAGTTAAACAGAGTTTGTGATATCAGAAAAATAGCAAATAAAAACATGTAAAAATACCCTTGATGCATTTTTATTTATATACACTAAAATAACCCTCATTTTGTCATAGGTCGAAATTTAACTGTCTTTATGACCTTGACCTTGCATTCACGTAAACTGAGTGAATATTTGAATGTTTATTGTTCTACTCACAGTTTTCGTATTTTAATCACTTAATAATAATTTTCCACTGATCCACTGTCTATCTTTCACTGTCAAGCGTTTATGTCCGTTTATGTAGGTCCTGAAGCAGCATCTCTGGAACAGCTGGAACCCATCTTCTTAGCCTAATAAAGTCTCTGATTTTGTAACTCAGTCTTTCATTCATTTGGTAACCTTTCCCTCATGATTCCAACAAAACACAACAATACTTTTGTTTTCAGGATGTTCTCGTCGTTGACGGTACTAGATGATCAAAATGTACAACGACGGCATTTGTAGCGGTTGCGCAATACTGTGATTTTATGATGTCTGAGGGCTCGGCCTGTCTGAGGGCTCGGCCTCCGGAATGCTTTTATTATTATTATTCGTGTAGGGTTGCGTCCCTACAATCACTGATAGAAATTCAGTATTTTAATGTTTGATGATCATAGTCCTTGCTCACATTTAATGAATAGAAATACGAGAGAGAGTCAATACGTAAAGGGACTAACGCTTTAGAATTAAAATGACTTGTCCAAATAATATGAAATTTTATAATCATATCCAGTTACTTTCCAGTAACAGTTTGGAATATCTCCCATCACTCTATGATCATTTTTGTGTTAGCAGCAAAGGATTGTTTGAGGTGAAGTCAAAATTCATGCGCACATACAGATGATTTTTTCAATAGCCTGACTTCTGATTCCAGCTAGAACATTAATGAACTTTTTCTCGATTATAAGTGTGGATTTATCTACAATACGAAGAAAAGCAAGATGAAATTTTTGAAACCACTTAAACTTTCAAAATGTGCGATTATGCACTAGAAAAATGTCTTTTCTCAAACTGCAATCAAAATCACTCCTCAGCTTCACAATATTGGTTTGAAGTTTATGAATACCAACCGTACAGTATATTCATAAGCTGACAATAATCTTCCATTTCCGATAGTAACGTAGAAATATGGAGTATTTCTTAAATGTACTTTTACTTTTTGATTCCCCCTACTCGAATCAGAAACAATAAGAGTGATGTGAGATGTCTGAAACTGTTCCTGGAGAGTATATGTATGTGTGTATCAAATTCTTATATTATTTGAACCAGTCATTTTAATTCTATAGCGTTAGTCCCTTTACTTATTGACTCTCCCTCGTATAATTATTAAAGTTATTATAACGAGTTTAAATATTAAACTGTAGTGGCAAATATTGCATCCACCTAAAATAACATCGAAATATCAAAATTCTAAAATTTTGCATTTTTTTACTCATTATCATGGCAGACAAATGGTTCTCTATGTTATTTTATTGATTTTACTTCATTTTTATTCCTTGACTAACTTAGTTTGTTTTCTGTTTATTGAATCTTTTTATTTTACTTAATTCCTGACATGCTGTGCTCGTTGAACTCTCCATTTGGTACACTCATAAATCCTCGTTCTTTCAAATAGAATAACAAACCATTTTACACAGAAAAACAACTTCTTTTGAATTTTATGTAGTGCGGAGTTGCGGGAATACAGGTGCCAACAGAAAGCACGTTCTCTCGCAATATTCCCCCTCCCCCCCCCCCTCCTACACAGAAAAGCATCTGAGTCTGCGCGCGGCGATGATTATATAAAGAGTACGCGTACCAGGTTTTTTTTAGTCTGTCATTTTTATTTTTTTCTCGGGATTTATTCTGATTCGGTGTGGCCGTGGTGGGTCGCCACCCGGCCATACCAGTTACGAACTTTTTTTATTTAACTTCATTAATTTACGGTAATTGATTAATTAGTGAGCAAAAGACATTTAATATTCGAATTAATTTTGTGAGTGAAGTACCTGTGCCAAATGGAATTTTCAGAGTGTAATATGTCAGGAAATTGATGTCACAGCAAATTTGGTAAGAACAGCAGTCCTCAATTCTGATAGAATTTTATTTAGAGACTCCTAGGGTGTATATTTTATTATTTTCGTCATTTTACCTGATTTTATTCTATTTTATTTAGTTTTCTTAATTTATACTTTTGTCTGCATCAGAGATATATTGTTGATAATAATTATTGGAAACTCTTTTGGTCACTTGATAGAGAAAGACATTATTTATTTTATGATAATACTTTGATTGTTCCCTTTTTATTTGTCATTTTTTTAGTGTAAAGTTGTATGAGAAAAATCTTGAAAAGAGTCTATGGACCAATAATAAATCTATAACTCAAACCCATGGCTTTTTATCTGCCTAATTACAAAAGAAATTCACATAATATAAATATATAAAAATATATAATTATATAAAAAAATATACATTGCTCATTGATATAATAAAAACATAACCATTTAATATAACTTATTTTTTTGAAGGAATAATTAATGATATGATATAAATGAAATAAAAACTGCCTTATTTTGCTTTTTTTGTTTTTCCATTTGTTGTAGATGACCCTGATGATGAATTTATTAAATTCGAAACCCGGGTCGGTAGAAATAAATTTTTGTAAAAAAGAACTCTAAGGCAGTTTTTATTTCATTTATACATTGCAGTTCTTTTAGCGTGCCTATTTATCTCAATCAATGATATGATTTAAATATACAGTGTACCTAGACTCATAAATATATTACTTAATGGTACATAAAAACAAATTTAAGCTGTAAAGTAACATGGAGATTAATAGGCGAAAAGTTCTCTTTTTCTGAATTGGACGGAATGGTCGGCTCAAAAATCGAACCCCGCGTTTGGTTGATCCGTCATTAGTCCAATGTAGGGAAAGATGGTATCTTTGGAGACCGAACGGTTCATGTAGAATTCTTAGAGAATGAGCGAATTAACACCTAAAAATAGATCTGTTTTATGCAAATAAACTTCCAGTTAATCGGATAAGAATATGAAAATAAGGAATGAGAGAATATAAGAAATCAGAATATCACTGCATTACATTAATTGAATGGTCGCCGGCCCGGTTAGGTACGACCCACGAATATAAATTATAAATAAAGTTGTCTGGAAGGTCGATACAAGCATCATTTTCCATTGTAGCGGGTGGTATACCTGATAGGGGAGAAACTAGATATGATTGTTGGCTTTCTGGGGTGAAAAGAATGATGCGATTCGCTATTTCCTGAAGGCAAGGAGAGCGTAAGAGCGGTAGTATGCCATAGGATAAAGCGAAGGTGCAATAGAATCCGAGATGCATATATATAGGGTTCCCCACGAGCGAGCGTCTCGCTCGACTTAGCCAGTCTCGGTCTCGGTCTCGACTTTTCAAATCGAGTATCGGTCTCGTCTCGATCATTCTTGTCTCGGTCTCTACCATTCTAGTCTCGGTCTCGACCACTCTAGTCTCGGTCTAGTCTCGACTGTTCATGTCTCGGTCTCGAGTCTCGTCTCGTCGAGACGCTCGAATTTAACCGAGCGTCTCGACCTTGAACAGAATAACCGGGGAAGTACAGCTATTTTTTCTCTCTAGGTCCATTCTGTGATGACTGCTCGTTGCAGCATGTTGTACTGTATTGAAGCATTGCTCAGTGTTTTGAAAAAATTGCAATACGTTAGTAAAAAATAAGTTGTAGCTATTCTGTGTGTTTTTCGAAAAATAAGTTGTAGCTATTCTGAATGTGTTTTTCGAAAAAATAAATATTCAATGTGTGAATATTGAGAAATTATTTTCTTACCTGAAATATTATGTGATTTTAAAAATTTCACATTGTTATTTACGAGACGTTTTCAAATATATTAAAACATGTAGCAAAGAAAGTAAGAAATAATAATAATGAATTATTGATCATTCAATAATTAACTGCTGGAAAGACTTCAAACTATAAAAACAAGAAAAAAAGTTGGAATGCATTGATGTTAAATTTGTTCATCGACCGATTTTTAATATATATATATTGGTTCTGATAGATATAATTATAATAAAAATATGACATTTCGGAAAATTTATAATCTTTCTTGCTATTAAATATTTTCCACTGGTGTCCTTTTGTTATACATTGGACATTTCGAGTTTATGGACGTATAAAATTTTGGAGGAGAAAAGGTCCTACAGTTTAAACGTTGAACACTTGCTTATAATTGTAAAAATAATCTCAATATTATTTATCTCTTGAGGTTACTTTTTCAGCAAAATTTTTCCAAAACTCACATTTTGCAATGAAAGAAAATAGTTGACCATTTTCGTGAAAAGTGTAGAAATGTTTATTTGATACTTTTAGGCTTGTTGCTGATGTAATGAGGCATTTACTTCAAATGGAACTTTATTCTGGTGGTATATTGAATTTTTTATTTATTGAGAAAAAGCTCTACAAAACGAGCGAGACCCGAGCCGCTCGCTCGGTCTCGACAGGTCAGTCTCGGTCTCATCTCGAGTCTCGACATCTGAGTCTCGAGTCTCGAGTCTCGACATTTCAGTCTCAGTCTCGTCTCGAGTCTCGACATGTGCGTCTCGGTCTCGAGTCTCGCTCGGAAAGTCGAGCGAGTCGAGACTGGTTTCGTCTCGTGGGGAATCCTAATTTAAAACGTATGCTAATTTAATTAGAACCAAACTAATATAATTACGTAAATTTTTTCGTGCACTAACAAAGTAATAATTGTTTTACAATAAAAATATATTGTCTGAAAAATTTAAAATATCGAGTGGTGAACCATTCATGATCATTGGCGTAATTTTTTTTTAACACCGCCGTCAATACCACTGATCTGCGACTAAATATCGAAATCCGGTGTACAATTATTCTTTTTTTTTCTCGGAAAATATATGCCACTCAGTATATTAGCATTTTATGTGATAAATTAGTGTCATCTTAACGTATCGTCGTATTGATGACGTATATCGTGACGTATAGTATATCGCGATATCATGAGTATAAAGAGTAGGCTATACAAGTACAAAAACATTTCCAGTTGTAAATATAATAGAGTAGTTTGCTTATAAGTCAATCGAGTAAATGAAGTCATACAAGAGTGAAGTGAAATTTTTATTTCGAAGCAGAAAAATAACTATATACCCCTCATTGCCAATACATTAAGCATATACCTGACATCATAATGACAAGACAAAAAGTAAAATAAAAAATAAATGTCAGGTATGCTTAATGTAATGGCAATGAGGGGTATCCTCCGACC
>JAQIWE010002355.1:0-13402 GCA_034698565.1 Campodea plusiochaeta | reverse complement strand
AGTTTATCAAACAACCAGGATGATATACGTTTTCTGGTTGGTGGAAGCTACAAAAGAAGAAGGAAAATAGTGTTAATTGTTAAGTAAATAATTATTAGAATGTAGAAGCATAATTAATTGTATTAAATCGACATTTCCATTCGAGGTGATTTTTTTTCCAGTGCTTAGTTTATTATTAAGTAAAGGCGGTTAATAAATTTTAGTTATCAATTAGAATATTAGTATTTTTACTGCTTTTCATCATTTCGTAGAGATGTAGTTTTATTGTTTCTTTTACTGATGACAACAGATTCCTGAAACTGCAAAAGAACGGATTTAATTATTGCCATAATTTATAAGAAAATCAAATAAATTGCAATAAGATTAATTTTATGGAAATAGTAGGGCAGCATGTTACGTTATTTGAATCTTTCGTAATTATTTGTATACAGGAAATTCGAAAATAAAGAAACTTAATTATGCTTCACTTAATTATTTTACAGTTATATTAATTTTAATATCATTCCACCTTCAACAAAATTATTACCTGTAAGTTTAATAAAACGGACTCGTTTGTGCTATATTTACAGATTTTAGATATCAGTTTTCAAAAGTAAAGACCATAATTATGATATTTGTAATATTTGATTTATTTTTGGTCACTTACATAACCTGAAAAGTAATTATTTTTAAACTGAATTAATATTAAAGAAAGTAATAGAAGCGATAATTAATTATATATGAAACTCTTACAGGAGGCTTTAAAAACACGAAAATTAGGAACAATCGACATTTCCTGCTTTAAAATAAAAGTAATTATATTATATAACATTCCGTTACTTGAACAGACTTATAAATATTGATGCTACATTAGCAATCAATATACAGAAAGTGTATAAACAGGTATACAATATTCATAGTGTTTATGCTTTATGACTAAAATTCTGAATAGATTTTAATGTTAATAATGTTATTTCAATACTGCAGCAGCTCTTTCAAATGAAATAGCTGATAGACGACTGGTAAATGTCTTACTGAATATATTAAAATTGTCGGTTGGGACTTGCGATTTTTTTTTTCACTTTCTCATAGTTACGTGAAAAGTGTTCCAAGGTATACGTTTTGATTACATTTGAAAGAAATTAGCAAGTAGTATATCCGTTTCATTTTCTGGTAGATATTATAGTATGAAAGGTTTTAATGACAAGAAGCACATTATTGGTTAGAGGTATATATTGCATTTAAAACATAAAACTATCAAAATTCTTTTGACGTAAGACGTTGTAACGATGTCCTAAAAACATTCCCAATTAACTAAACACTCTTATATTTTTGAGAAACACAGAATGATGTCTAAAAAGTAACTTTAAATCCTTCTCTAATGATGGAAATATTTTTCGATGTTCAATGAGAAAGAAGAAATTTATTTGATATAAAGAAAAAACTTTAAAGAAACGGAAATGGATTTTTTAAGAACTCAAAAGAAGCTTTTATAGAAAGTTTTCATTTTTTTGTAATTGCAATGATGCATTAATTCCATGCAAATTCATTGCAGTTATTATAACGTTGAATTTCAACTCTCGTTCTTTGAAAATAAATTCATTTACGATGCAATAGAATTGATTTTCCATGAAAACTGAAATATCAATCCAAGAATCAAGTTTTTTTGTAATTTAAGGCATATTTTTTTATTGCGTACAGTATGTATTGAGCAGTGGTGCTATAAAATTTTATTACAACGCACACATTATTTACCAATAACAGCATTTATGTCTACTCTAGAAAAATCAATATTTTTATTTCAGTTAAACTTAAAACTTAATTGGAATAAGATAGACTCATTGATCTGCAAACATATTATGGAATATATATTTTTCTAAATAAAGAGAAAAAAATAATTTCCCAGTTTTATGAGTTATGACATTTCGTTATAAAGAGAAATGCAATATTTCTAAACATAGTTAAATTTTTAAATGTCCATTTGTCAAATTTATTATATATTATGCTTTTCCACATTAAAATTTGAATGTTTAAACAAGATTTATAAAATCCATTGTAAAGAACTTTTTTCAAAATATTTTAAAGTGAATAAAATCTAAAGGGAAGTGATTAAAATCTAAAACATAAAGTTAGTTTATCATGATACAAAATTTAGGATTTTCAATTATACGTAAAAACTATTTAACTTACTAAAGAAATAACAGCATATTTTGAAGAGATGAACATGTGAGAAATTTAAGACTTGTAGAGTAAATAACGGTACCGGTATAAAAGTAGTAAAAAACGACAGAGAAAAAAAAATGAAGGTTGATAAATACAGCAAGCCTGTGGTGTTATAAAGCATTTTAGCATTTTAACAGGATGATTTCTAGCATTTTAACAGGATGATTTCTAGCATTTTAACAGGATGAGATAAAACGAAATGTTATTATGAAAAAAAAAAAGCCAAAAATACTGTAGATCTGCAATAAAACAAGGAATATTAAAAAAAATATTAATAAAATTCTGTATTTCCGATATTATCTGTCTTTTACTAGAGTATTGACCCGTTCATTCACACGTCCCCAGATTTTGTCAAGTGATAAGATATTTTTCTTTCTGTATGCATTTAAAATGTTGAAGGAAGACATCACATAAAGGCAACGAGAGGAATAAATATCATCAATCTTGTGGCAAACGAAAGCAATTGCTTTTTCTCCTTCTTATTCTTCAAAGAGTTTGTTGACAATCTTGTTGAACTACGGAAAGAGTAGTAGTTTTCAAGTTGACCTTATTTTTTACAAGAACCCCCACATTTCTTCGGAAACAGATCACTCCAGATTTCAACTTTATACTTCCGGGAAGATGATAAATATTGAGTATGGTTTGTTTAATGGTATTTTCAGTTTTTGTGTTTTTTATTTACAGTAAAGGATATAAAAATGGTATTTCCTTTGTCTCCTTTCCAGTTGTTTTTTCATTCTAAGGGTTAATAACTTTATCAGCTTGTTTAATGGTAGTTGAAATTTTAGTTTTTACAGTATACAGTTCACTTTCTTGTATATAGTTTTAGAAGAATATATTAAAGAAAAAAATTCCTGATACATTATTTTAGCTTTCACACTGTGTTTCTGGCTACGTTAAGGTTGGTAAGGATAGTATCTATGAAGTTGAGGTGATTAACCTCTCATCCCTATTCTCTGGACTATAACAATTTTGTATTTTCTCTAACTTTCATAATCAATCTTTATTTATTTTCTTTCATCATATTGCAATAATAGGGTATTAGTTCCAGCAAACATTATAAGTTTATCGGTAGGTTCATTTTTTATAAAAAGAAAAATCACTACATTTGAACAACACACTAATACATAAGGATGAATATGCTCATACAATAATTACCTATTTTGCTGACCAACTCATAGTATAATAGAATTCAATGTATGTTGACAAAATGCAATCTAAGTCAAGCAGAATAAATATACTTTAGGATATATACAGACTGCGTTTACAGTTTAAAACTAATGAACGATTTCATAAAAGTCTTAATTGTTTCCTTTATTTCTTCGTACATGTGTAAATGTTTTATTATTGCATAACAAACAATAAAATAGTTGAATTAATCTGCCTTCATATTTAAGAAATGGTCGATTGTTAATTTATTAATATATTTTTATTATTACAAATATAAAATAAGAATTTTATAAACTGAGAAATTGCAGTACATTTAAACTTATTTTATTGTGACTTTATATTACAGTAGTACTTCAAGAGTAAAATATTTTTGCAAATAAAAAATCAGTTATGATAATAATTTTGGCTTGCTTCATTTTCTTCAAAAGATTTCATTATGAGATTCGTGACGAAATTTAGGATGCCATTCAGTAATAATATTAGTATATACAAAGAAGCAATAGTTATGTAAAAAGCAAAAATAAAGGGCAGCCCCCTTGTTATATTGCAGCTCCTGGCAGTCACTTTGTGTGATACAGACAAACATTTTTTCAGTACAACATGAGTGTGAATTTTAACATTTTATAATTTCGTTCAGCGCTGTTTCTAACTTGCCCTAATTTGATTTCACCTGACTTGAAGATTACATGGTACTTCAATTTAACTTTTCTAAAGTTTAGCTTGATCAACACTCAATATCAGGTCAACTTAAACTTTAGATGTAAATTATCTCAATTTAGGTCAATTTTGGTCATTTTAGGTCAAGGTCATATTAGATCAGGGAAGTTGATTAAATTGAAGCAAACTGAAAATGTGTGAAAGTCTTCATTGAGTACAGCGAAACACTTGGCATTCACAGATTACCCGAGATATTTAAATTCCCAAAGAAAGAGACACAAGATTTCTGACAAAATTAGGTGAAAACTCGTAATATACGCCATACAAAACCTGAAATGTAATTTATATAATACACCAGGAAGAAGTTACGTTTGTCATCATTCACTTTCCCTTTAAAACTTCTGTCGTACTGTCGAGAAATATTCCGACTACTCTAGTGAGTGAAGTCTGAAAAAAAAAAGAATTTAATAATAATAATAATCAAACAGCTGTTCACTGCCAATCTATCTATTACAATAATATTATGTTATATAATGTTGAAATTATCTGCAAAGACTACTATTACTGTGCATAAACTGTTGCAAAATTAATGTAACTTATAAGAATTCAGTGTGTGCAGTTCTCTTCCACAGAGTTACTGGAATGTACACATCTTCGTTGTTTCACTGAACGATTTAGTAATCTACATTCAAAAAGAAGGATTTTCTTTATTCCAAAATAACCACGACAAAGAGGCGATCGCTTTTTGTGACAGTAAGGAAGTCTTCAGGCGCGTATCTAGGTTTTCCTTCTGAGGTTAGGGAGGGGGGGGGGATCTAAAAAAAAACCTAAAACAACGGCAAAATTTTGTTGTTGTTATTTTTGCAGTTTTAATAATATAACTAGCAGTTACATTGTATGATGTGGTCTACTTAACGCAAGTGTTGAATACAAAAATTAGGCGTTCGAAAATACAAAAAGTCAAAAACCGTCCGTGAAGCACCACCATGGTTGACGCGAGCGATTTTTTTTTTGTAAAATTGCAATTAAAAACAATCCTTTTTAGTTAACTTTCATTGATTTTCACTATTTGTTTTTACCAAAAAGCTATTTAAATAATGATGCCTTCTACAAGGAAAGTCAATTTTCTGGAAGGGCCTTAATTCCTCTATTTATGAACTGATTTTTTTTTTCTTGATGCTAGATATTCATATGTAAGGGTCTTTTTTAATATTCTCTAAACCGAAATCTACCAATGTTGAATGAAAGAATCTCACTTAACACCCAATAAGTAAGCAATATAACAAAAAAGGTTACTTAAAAATATTTCCTTCAATTTTGTTTTGTTGACAACACGCGTTTTTTTAAATGAAAAGGTAAATCTTGTTTTTAACAAATGAAAACCTCAGATAGGCCCTATTTTTTACAGAAATGTTCCAGGGAGGGGGGCGCCCACTCCCCTGCACCTCCTCACTATGCCCCTGGAGGTTTTAAAGAAAATACAGATGAGGACTGGGTAAGATGAAGTATATTATATGGAGATGTTAAAGGTAATATATTTTTTATATATTTGTAGTGAAGTTTATTTATAATTAATAAACGAGAAATAATGATTTTTAAATGAATTTTTCAAACATAAAAAATAGCCTACTTTTACAGATTTTCAAACATAATCATATTAAAAGATTAAGTCGGTTTCAGCATTTTAGTGTAGGAGCACACAACAATAAAACAAACGTTTTTATATTTTTTGTTAAAACTATAATCATAAAAAATGTATTAACAGCAAAATATGCTAGTCTAAATAATTTTCATCGCATTTTTTTTTATTAATTTTCTACTTTACATTTTCTAAAAGTAAAATACGAAGGAGGTGCAAGGAACTCCGGGGCAAAAACCCACTCTTGTTACAAATTTTTAGATGACAATTTTACTACGTTCTTATAACTATATAATACTAGTAAGGGGGAGGGGGGAGCAGTAATATAGGATACAGAATAAACCGAACATTACGTTATAGCAACTAACTTTACAATACTGGAAATGTCAAGTTTCAGGAAACTTTCAAGGGTAAAAAATCATTGAAAAAGATAACATTACAGAACGCTATTTTCTATTCACTGAATATACACGAGTACGCGTAATAATGTATCACTATCAATGTCTGCGATAGACAAGGACACGTGGAAATGATCTACAAAACTGTTATTAGTAAATCAAACTATAAAATTGAACATAATGAATAACCCTGATCATTGAAATATCATAACTTTTATATAAAACATATTACCACAGCAACGACAATCAATTCAAATCTTTCAAAGTGTCTACGAAACTTTCCATAGATAACTTAAAATTTTACTTTGAAATTTACTGTAATATATTTACAGATAAAATAGCATTTTTACTGCTTTAGTCCATTCTTCTTTATTTGAAATAAAAACAATTTAGGTCAAAGTGAGGTAAGTTTGATTCAGTTTGATTGTGTTATTTTTAGTTAGAGATTGTTATTTATGGTTCAGGTTAGCTTATAAATATAGAGGAGGAAATAGCAGGATAGTGGAGAATACACTATACAGAAATAACATGAAACGACACAATTTAATATACCTATCTTTCTTTTTACTAACAATTTTTTTATAATTAAAAAAATGACCTCCCTGAACTGAAGCTGTAGAAAATATTCACCTATTCAGTGAACAAATACTTTCTCCATTTTCTGTGAGTAAATATGTTCTGAATCGTATATATAGGAAGCGTAAAATGAATGATTCTTTGTTCTACTGTACTGTAATTAGAAATGGGTTTAGTTTGCTTTGGAAAAACATTTGGAATGCACTATAAAAGATATATCCAAAAGCGATTGTATATTTCAGCTCCAACTAAAAGCCTTTACTGTACAGAAGAACGGAGATCTCATTGAAAATTTCAATCGATGGATCAGAGATGTATATACGGTTCAGTTTCATATATTATTTCTTTTATTTCGATCTGGTTGCTAAACGGAAAATTTGCATAATTATTATTTTTGTCTAGACTTTCTATTAAAACTGAAATGTCATACATAGTTAGTTAGAAGCGTTCTCTAATATTTTAACAAATATTTTTTTACTCCCATGTTTGTTGTGTTAATTTAATCCAAACAGAACTGAATATAAAGGCAGGTAAACTGAAACATTTTTTTTTATTTCTATAATTCTGTGTAATTTAGGAAGAGATTAAATTAATAGCAAATTAAATATACAAAGGTTGAACATTTTGTCAAATTAGATTGTAATTGTATAGTTTTTTTTAAAGAAGAAACTAATACAAAAGTATCGTAAAAGTCATTAAGAAGATTGTCTCCAATTTCTTAAAAATTGTCTTACAGTTTTATTCAACCCTTTCATATACATAGTTATGTTAATATATTACATTATGCGGTTTAATATAGACTACAGCACTCACAAACGATATAAATGAATACAGACTCGTAATGCTTATCATTATTTGAAAATTAGCATATAACATACAGTATTTATTGTCGAAAAAGTAAAACGGAAGTAAACTAATTTCCCCGAAAGATAATCTGAATGCCTCTTGAAGATAATAAATTCATGTTTTACAGTAAAAAAAAATCCCTTTATTTAATTATTTTTAAATGTCGTCAACGTACTTTTGGTCTAATTACTTTTAAAAAGTTTTGTTGTCACTATAGTGATTACCTTTTTTAACACTCAGAAGAAATAAATTGCTCTCTTGAGATTGCATAGGAAAACACAATGCACTTGTATTAAATTATAACATAATACAGAAATATACTACTATTATTTTCTACAATTTTTTGATAACTTTTATTTAACTGAAGAGACTTCACAAAAATTTACATTTGAAGTAAAACATGATTGTGTGTACTTTGCTTTGTGTCTCTAGCTTCACTGTATGATTTCAACATAAATCAAATAGTCTTGTTAAAATGATGGTAAACATTTATTTTAGCATACTATATAAATATTTTTCTATTATAGCATACTTTATAAATATTCATAACATCAGCAACAAACTTCAATTGGGTAATTTTTGTTGCACAACAAAGCATTCTTAATCAAGTCCAGAAGTTATAAAATTCAAAACAGAATACATTACTGTGAAAGCAGAAATTTTAAAAAATAGTTCAAAAGTGGAATAGAGAATAAATTTTCATCCTGTTTACATCAAATTGAAATTGTTGATTTACTTTTTATGAAATGATGCAGACTATATAATATGCAAGCATGCAATATTTTAGCCTCAGTAAGGGTCTTTGGGTATTATTTTTTAATACTAGTTTATAGTAGTACAGGGGCGCAAATAGCGCTTAAAATTTTAGGAGCCAGGTCAAAAAGTGAGGAGCCAGTATAATACACACCAGTAGTTTCTCAAGGTTTCACTCTTGCACACAACCCACCAAAAACTAAGTCAGTTAATTTCACGACATTTTTTCTTAAAGTATATTTGGTTAGTAATCATATTTGGAATTTAAAATAAATTGTAATTTTGAACTCACAGAAACAAATTTTTAGTAATTTTGATTAGGAATTTGTTTGATTTTCCTGCTGTCGACAAATTAATTCATCAACAATTTCTAAAAACGTCACTATCTTTTTAATATAACTTCGTAATGCCTGAAGCAATTGATAAACACTTCATTCCTATGAAAAGCTCTCTAAAAAAAAGAACAAAATAATAATAAGAACATCCATTTTAACATGTTGTATCATAAATGAACGTGTATTTGAAAGACACATCTCGTGTTTTTTAACGTATGATATGTTTAACAAAAGATATATTTCGAGTTCGAGATGTACAAAATGTTCTAAACCATGTCATTTACGCACCCATTACCCTACCAAATCGTTTTTTACATCATTTTATGGGTATTTTACTAAGCTATTCAATCATGTTCAAATTTTTAAGTTTCCGACTTTCGATAACACAATTTGTCCGATATAGCATATTTGTTGTTGATGATTATTGATCAAATTTTTAGACGCCAGTGCCTACTGGTTGTTTGCATCCCTGTAGTAGTAACTAAATGAAAATGAAATATTAATGACAATCCTATACCTGCAAACTAGAACCCTTTATCACTTTTCCCCAGATATATTCACTTCTTCAGTGTCTTTTTTCATATGTAATGAACTATATATTACAAATTCACAGTCAATGGCAAAGTAGGCCTATTTTGTTACTAACGAACAAGCAAATATATTTCTAAGGATTTGTCGCAAATGAAAAAGAAATATAAAGCTTCATTCCGGAATATCCATTAAAAAAATAATTCTGTCGTCATTTCACAATATATAAAAAGCTGATATATAGTTCATTGTAATTATTTTTGGATTTTTGCAAAACTGGGTGAGAAATATCTGCATTTTCTATAGGAATACTTTTCAAGTGCTCAATTGTTATATAGTTTAATATAGAACTAAAAGAAAAAAACAGAATTATAGTAACAGAGACAAAAGTTATTACTGCTTACTATGAAGCATATTCATTCTTAATCTCAAGTAGTCACATTGGATTTTCTCTATCAAATACGATATTACATTCGATTAAATATTTTAAGAAATACCTTCTCATTTATTATCTACTTGTTACGAATCTTATTTATCACATTTAATTCAGCGTAAAAAATGTAGTTTGGGTAATTAAAACGATAAGATCACTTAGAAGTTTTTTTCCTCACTCCGAATCGAGCGATTTCGATCTGTAATATGAATGTATAAATATTTCAACATATACACTCAAATTTCGCAACACTTCCATACAATAAAACCTTAGTGACTCAGGAACAGTCACTATATAGGCTAGTTATCACTAAATTCTAAACAAACTACACTACACTCATTATTTTCATTGGGACAGTGGCGACAGATTTAACGATCATAAACCACGAGCAGATTCACCACTAAAAAATCAAAAAGCCATGTAACAAAACCACCTGTTACATCACAATTGTTTTCTTTGATGTGAAAAGCTCATCTGACACTTTCAAAGTGTTAAGTGATAATAAACGATAACATAACTGTTTTCAACATCCAAAGGTACATTTCATAATCCAATTTATTTGTGCATTAAATGTTGTTAGGAGGCATTAACGTGTGTCTGTGTCCTTGTACAGCTTCCTCTCTTATCAACAATATCATTCACTTCTGATATTTCCAACCCTTTAAATCTTAAAGAGGATGAGGCCTTTTATGTTAAAAGATTCACAATGAGATCATTTTCCCACTCTGTTAGTGAGCTTTTTTTAATGGGGGAGGTAGATATTTTAAAGTTTGAATGATTAAAGAGATTTATAATATGTTAAAGAATCTTGAAAAGTCGGTGATATAGCTGCAATATAGTACATACACCTATCAGTTTCAGAAGATGTTAAGAGTTTTGTAAGCTCTCCTTCAGATTCCTAACTTTACTTTAACTAGTTATGATATTTTAAATTAATTAGATTGAATCTAAACAGAGCAAAATAAACTTTTTGAAATTTTCTTCCCACAATAATTATTGTGTAAGTTGAATTTAGTTAGGTAAAAATTACATTGTTTGTTTTAGTTTAACTGTGTAATTGTAATGCACTCTTAGTTAGTTAATTATAAATTTTTATTTTAAACTCATATATAATTTACAAGAAACTACGTTACTGCGTATACAATAATAATTGTTACATTTAATACTTTTCAATTTTTTACACCACTCTGTTTCCGGTTAATGTTAGTTTTTTTTCTTTCAATCCATTGTTCGTAACTTTTAAAACAAAGCATTTAGCAAGTTAACTTCCATTCCAAGATTTACATTATTATACTTAATTGACCATTGTCCTACTACTTTAATAATAAACATAGTTATTTTAGGTAAATAATAATAATAAAATCAAGAAATAAAGTATTGAAGTACGCAATGTATATGTATAAAAGTTTTCAACAATTTAAAGAGAATAGGGTATTATTCAAATACAGGTCAAGTAAATTAAATTAAGTTTCTATAAGTTAATATTTTAATAAAAGAAGTCTTTCGTAACTATAGTTGTGACTAATTTAAAATTATTTTCAAATTATATATAATTTATATGACACTAACGTCGCAAGTCACTTAATCAATGCTGTCACAGAGAGAATTCGTTCAATGACAGGTCTACCGTAATATGACAGATGATGATTTCATCAATATAAGACATTTATTTCTCAAATTTTGAGAGTATAGCAATTTCAATGAAGTGAAGATTTCGTCGTATCGACTGGCACTTATTGGTTTCCCGAGAGTAATAGTACAGCCTAGTTGAAGAATTTTAAGTTAACGATAGTGACTATCACAAGTATACTATTTTATTCAATTTATTGATTTATTTGATTGAAATTTATGTGAATTACAGTTCTTATAATTTTGTACATCAATAGTAAGCAACAGATGTTAAAGTTCCATTATTTTTCAACGGAAAGTCCCGATTTCCAACACAGATTAAAGGTTCTATGAGAATCGAGTACAATAGAGAACAAAGAAAGTGAAACGGGACTTGTGTGATGGAAAATGGGACGTCATGCTGAAAAATATTACAGGTTTAAAGATTTCATGGTTTGGCACAATTTTCTTACACATATTATTCGTAAAAAGCTCATGAATTCAAAGTAACTCATATTCTTTTGTTTTAGTGATTTTTTATCAGCATATTCTCAAATCAAATTATAAATTCATCACATCAGTAAAAAAATTAAAGTGAAATAAGTAAAAGGTTTTGCAGAATATCAGTAAAATCAGACAAATGATATGTTGTAGATTAGCTTAGGATAAAGGGATCCGGATAATTATACATTATAATTATATAATTAAATGGAATAAAACAGCCTACAATAAACTAACCAAAAAAATACTCTATCCAACAGAACATGGCGCTCGTCAGTTAAATATATGTTTGAAATATTCCTGAAGCATAAATATATTTACAACGTAATTTGAATTTTTCCTGTCACTGCAGTATAGAAACTCTAATAACTCAACATACAATATATCATTAAAATAATGAAAAACAACTGAAAACTGAATATTCATCCTACTCCTTCGCCCACTGAAACGTATTATCAGCAAAACAGCATTCAATGGAAACTTCTTTCATAACTTTCCTAGTTAATATTTCAATCAGCAATTCAAAATACTATTCAGCTTTATGCGTGGTGTGATATTTGTTAATACTTTAATTTTCAACATTAAATTCTTGCGCAATTTTAAGTTATAATGTTTGTTCTTTGTACGTGTTTTTTTTCCTTGGTGTTTTTGGGGTTTTATCTCAATAATCAAAGAGAAAATATCCGTAAATTTTCAACTTTACTGCAAAGTCCTTATCAAACGATATAAAAAAAATACAAAAATACAAAAAAAAAAAAGATATACGAAATTTTGTATATCGTTTGATAATAACTTTGCAGTAAAGTTGAAAATTTACGGATATTTTCTGTTTAATTATTGAGATAAAACGCCAAAAACACCAAGGAAGAAAATATGAATTCTCAAATTAGGAGGCTTCCACATTTATCTTTGTACGTACAACAAACGACGTAAGATTAATATGTGGGAAATATAATATTGTAACTTATTTTTCTCAATTTTTTTACCACAAGGATTTAACCTCGAAGCTTTGTTTCAAGGTATACCTTTAATTGTACTTTTATGTATAACTGCCATACCTCACCTTAATAAATATTATTTTGATAAACTTTTCCTTCAATAATCGATTTCCCTTCTTGACACTAATTCATTTGTGATTCATATATTAATGAAAACCTATTTAAAACATTCTCTGCTATTGTTATAATGAGATAGCAATTGTATTTGAACTAAAATGTGTTAAGTATTTTAATTCATATGTAGATAGCTTAGATACCTTTTCAATTATTGTAGTCATTATCATGTCATTACATTGTGTGAATGTCCGTTTCAGTTTATAAGTGAGATGAACGAGGTGTGCAATCGATATTAAATGAGTAATGTGGCATTTTTATTGTTTCAGGTTTGGTTTTAAAAAATACATCAATTAATAATTTAACTTCAACGAAATTTCTACTTTTTTGTTATGAAAGTAATGTTTTCTTTGTATTTTTTAACGATTGTCAAAAAAAAGATTTATGGAATTGTGACCGGGAGTTATCGAGATAACGGAGATATGTTCTTCTGAAAAACACCTAAGCCCTTGTGTTGTGACGTCATTCAATTTTATAACTTGTGACCCGCATGTCTTACACGAATCGTTATTTTTCTAAAAATATTAAAATAAGCAACTTTATCTATTTTTTTTTACTTTATCGCTGCCCGGAAAAAAGTTACGAAAATTTATTGCACCACTATAACGTCACAGAGGTGTTTGTGAAATCGTTATTAGGCATAC